>QEPC01009674.1:811701-831994 GCA_003113815.1 Sphenodon punctatus
CCGGGACCTTCCCCCGGCTAGCCCGGGAAGCGTGGTTCAAATTGACCCCATGTGCCGATTGAGCGTGGCCAACATCTGGCGGCCGCCAAACAGACATACGGGACACGGTGACCCCAGGTGGGTATTCACCGTGGTTCACCGTGTCAACGTCACGTCTGAAATCACCCATCATGTCTGTTTTCACCCACCATCTCCAAAAGCATGGTCAAAGAGATTCCCGATGGGAACCAACAAAAAGTAATGTCTGGCTGGCAACCACGGGTCGGAATCAAAGGAAATGATTCCCAGCCAGGGACAAAGCATGCAGCATTGCTGACAGGCAACGAGCAACAACACAGGCAGTGGAGGGAGATTTAAAGAGCACACAGCAGCAGGGGGACAGGGCGGGATGCAGTGAGATGGAAGGGAGAGGCAAGCGGAGGGCGAGAGAGCAAAGGAGGAGGAGGATGTGGAGGAGGCAGTAGTAGAGGTGTGGGAGGGGAAGGAGGCGGCCGTGCTGCACCTGGAGGCGGTGGAGGGACAGCAGCAGCAGCAGCTGGGAGGGGCTGAACCGGCACCTTCTGGGTGTTTTGATCACGGCTGGGAATCAGCGTCACGCCTGTTGCGCTACCCTGGCCTGTGAACTGCCGGCCTGATTCCCTGCTGTGGTCCCGGTCCCGTCACATCTGTTCGGGACTTTTTTTGACCATGGGGGGTGGTTGTTCAGTTCACCCCTGCCGAGAATCCACTGTGGTGAATCGGGACCACGTAATGTCTGAAATCACCCAATGAATGACAACGGTAATGAAAATGTATGGAAACCAACCAAAAAGTGTCAATTTTTATTATAAAATTTTTTTAAATCACTGCATGCACAGAACAGCTCTGGTGGCCATTTTGTGTCTGCTCAGTGGTTTTTTAAAAAAATTCATTTTTAATTTGCTTGGTTTTTTTAAAAAAGTATCACTGTGCATGTACAAAATGGTTTCCAGACTATTCAACACATACACACCCTTTTCCAATAGGGTACTGGCAGCGCTGGCATGCTTTTGGAAAAGGGCTGCTGTGCAAAATGGTCTGGTGGTCATTTTGCGCATATCCAGTGATTTTCTTTTTAAAATTATTTTTAAAATTATTTTAATAAAATTAAACAAAAAATAAACAAAAAACCCTGACGATGAACGGTTTTGTTTGTGAAACCCCCTGAAAAAAAGGTTTTTTTGTAAATGAAAATGAAAGCCAAAATGAAAACAAATGATGTACCTGCAGCAGACCCCTACTTTATAGTTCTGACTTTTAATGAGAGGGACATATTGCATAGTCCGAGCAAGCTGGTCATTGCAAATAGTGCTGAAACAAATACCAGATTCTGTATTCCGCTATTATCACATCTTTTTACAGAACTCCAAATATCTAAATGAATATTCATGCTGAAAAGAATTTTATATATTAACAATAGCACACAATTTCTGTGAGCAGGAGGAGAGGCTGGCAGCCACTTTTGTTCAAATAATTGGTTATTCAATCAAATATTCAAAATAAAGCAACCAGAAATACTGGAAAACCCAGCCAACACTTGAAGTCACTATCCAAAGAAAACAGACATGCATAGGTACCTTTTTTCTAGATCTAGAATGAAGCTGGCGAATTCAGGAAAATTGTATTAGCAGTGAATATTAATTTCAGTCTATTTGCAAGAAAAAGAAGAATATGTTGCTGCCAGTTTTTCACATCTGAAAAGCTAATTGCTACAAGCTAATTCCTCCAAAGATCAATGAGAACCTTCCCAGGTGGAATATTATTTACTTACAAAGATTCCAAATGTACAGTAATGCATAGTTATGTCATACAGACAAATAAATGAGGATGACCTCAGAAATGAATTGGGTTTGTTCCTGAGATTGTACCAACCTCACCTTCTGTTTGGTATGGGAGCTGATTCAAGAGGTTTCCTTTCAAAAAGTAGGGTAATAGAATAGTGTCATCGGATAGAGGTGAAACGAATATTAGATGCAAATACTTGATCTGTCAAATCTGGACACTTCAAATCAGATCCAATGGGCTGGATATTTGCTCTGCTTCATTGGGATAATTGCATTAGACATTTCATTTTAGTTTAAGTATGCTCTATTTAGTGCTGTTGTGCATGTACAATAAACTCAATAACTGAACCAAACCAACTGTATAAGGAAATATCAAACCAACGTAAATAACAGAACTAGTGGTGATGAGGATATTCAGTTCAGATGCAGATTTTGATCAGGTATTCAAATGACTGTATGAATGTGTGAATAATATTCGTAAATACTGAACTGCCTGTTTGTTTCCCCACTACCCCCTTGAGTGGACAGATTTTGATTCATTTGTAGATTAATGCTTATTTAATACAATTTGTTAGTCGTTCAGTTATGTGTAGAGAATGTTTCAGTCATTTTGTAGTCCATGAGTGGAATTATTAGTGACGTGCAAACAGAAACAAGTTTGGAAATTCGTTTCGGTTCTAAAGTTCGTCTCAGTCAACCAAACTATTTGAGTTCGGTCGAATTCCGAACTTCTGAACCGAGTTCGTACATTCAAAACCAGTTTTTTTGGCTTTCTGAACTGGTTCGAATTTGACCAAACAGTTCGGTCAAATTCGAGTTCGGTTCGAAAGTTCAGTTCAGTCGACCGAACTATTCAAGTTCAGTCTGAAGTCTGAACTTCCGAACCGCTTTCACACATCCCTAAGAATTATTGTGGGGAACATAGGGGATACATCCCCCACAAACTCAGGGGTCCTCCACTAAATTTTCAGTTGCGCAGATAGGACTGGTCTCTCCCTTTTCTCTGGGACAGGAGGGAAAGTGCTGTGCTTGATTTTCCCATACAGCTTAGCTGAAGGGGAAGGGGGTGGTAGTAGAAGGGGTGGAAGTGGGGAACTGTCATTCAGCTGCAGCCTGACAGCCATGCTCCCTACCCTCAACCGCCCATCCCCATTGTATGTAGGACAGCATGGGTGTGGGTGGAAGTGGGGAACCTTCACTCAGATGCAGACTGACAGCTATGCCCCCGACCCTCAACTGCCCTCCATCCCACTTTTGGTAGGACAGCACTCAACCACTGTCTCAGGGAGACGTGCCCTCAGCAGGGCCAGCATTACCATAGAGGCCGCACAGGTGTCCACGTAGAACAGCAAGTTGGAGGGGGTGGCAAAAACTGCAGCTGTCCTCACCTCCAGTAAATAGTCTGAAACAGGATGGGGGTGATGACAGACGCGGGGGGTGGGCGGAGGGAGTTGGGGCCACCTAGCATAGGACAAATCCTAGTGCTGTCTCTGGACTTCATCTGCCTCCCTCCTGGGAATTGGTGAGTCAGGGGGTCATCCCATGCTCACCAGGGCCGGCCCAAGGGTTTGATGGGCCATGTGCCAAGCCTTGCTGTGGGGCCCTAAAGGCTTGCCAGTCTGCTGGCAGCTTTGCCACTGGCAGGTTGGCAGAACCTTATGGCTGACAGAGCTCTTGGGAGGGGCTTGTCCATTGTAGGCAAAGCCTCCAAAAATCTAGCAACAAAAAGTTTTCAGTGTTAAGATGTGATGAATAGAACATTAGTTTACACTGGGAACTCCTTGCTGCTGAGTAAAACACTGCCACTTGGAGACTGAGAGAACCCTCCTACTAGCATCTCATCCAGTAAGTGGATGGGAGTCCAGTAGGACAACTCGCTCTCTCTCCATCAGTGGTAATGCCATAGCAGGACAAAAAAATCCTGTTCACAGATTTAAAACATACAAAACCTCTGGGCCTCATCAAAATAGCTGCATGCTATTTTGGCTAAATAAGATTCTTTGAGATGGCTCCTAACATTCTCACAAATACCCACCCTTCCAGTCTCGCATAGAATTTTTTCCTTCTATTTCTAGAATGGGTTGGAAGGAACTGTCACTCTGAGGGGAAGCACACTTTTTATGCTACAGGAGCTTGAGACCATCATGTGGCTATTATTTGAACAGGGTGAGCGTGCACAACCCAGTTGTACGAATGTTAGATGCCATCTCGAAGAACCTTCTTTACAAGGCTATAACCTTCTGATCGGCACATGGGGAGGAGCTGTTTGTAAACAAACAGCTTTATCTCCCAGTCCGATAGCTGCTGCTGCTGCAGCGTGAGCCCGCGGAGGCAGCGGAGGGAAGGAGGGGGCATGTGTCAGCCAGCAGGGGGGCCCAGGGCAGGGGGGGTGGAAACTAGGGATGGGCAAACAGATCGCGGTTGGGGTTTGACTGCGTTCGGTTCATCTGTTTGGTTCGTCCATTCGGTTAGTTTGCCTGGTTCGGGTTCGGCCATTTGGTTCGGCCGTTCGGTTCAGGTTCAGCCATTCGGGAAATGTTTTGTTATGGGGTTTTGTTTTTATATGGTTTTTTTTAATTTAATTTTTTTATCTAATATTATATATATTTATATCTACACTAAATCTAACTGCTATTAACTATTCTAAATTTTATTAACTAAATGATTATCTAATAAGTACACAGGCCTACTCCTACAAACACTAAAACTAAATCACTAACGTTATCTCTATCACTAAGCTAACTCCTACATCTGTCTACTATCTCTAATCTATCTATCTATCTATCTATCTATCTATCTATCTATCTATCTATATGGGATGGGGGAATCACAAACAACACAATGTATCAGTTTAAGGTTTAAGTTTCATTTCAGTACAAAACTGAAATGAAACTTAAAGCAATGTAATAATCCTACTCTAAATTAAAAAACAGAGTAAGGGAAGGGAATCTGGGATGGAATATATGGGAGAGAGAAAAGATTCAATGGAGGGGGGAGGGAGGAAGGAAGATTGAACACAGGGAGGGGTAAAAACAAAAAATAACCACTAAATCTATCCAAGCTAAGCTAAATAAATGAATGAGAATATGGGGGTAGACGGGTTGGATGGGTGAAGTGGGAGCAGGATTGCAATGGATTGGGGAGCTGGGAAATTCTGGGAGAGGGAGCCTTCTGAAATGCCTGCTGTTCAGGAACAGTGACTAGCTCAGAAGGTGTTCGGAAGGGGGGAGACAGATAGTTTCGTTTCTTGCAAGCCTCTCCACCCCTGGTGCCTGGAAGTCTGCTCCTCAGTGACTACCCCTCCCTGTCACATTTGACCTTCCAGTGAACCTTTTTTTGCCACCCAAACTCACCCGAACGGGATCCAAACTTACCGAATGGTTCAGTCAGTTCATGTTCGGATTCGGGTTAGGGTTGGGTCGTCCGAACAGGCCAAGTTCAGGCCGAACTCCAAACTTCTGAACTGCCTTCGCCCATGCCTAGGGGAAAGCAATCCAGGACAGGTGGCCGTCAGGGCTTTGGTGCGGGGTTCCTCCCTTGGAGGCTGCTGCGGGGCCATGTGCCTGGACACCGGTGGCACATGCCTCGGGCCGGCCCTGATGCTCACCCTGGCCACTGCCTAGTATTCCCCACAAAGTGCTTGGGAAGGTTATATCTCTGCTTAGCACTCAAATGTTTTCTGAAGAGTTGATAGCAAGCACTAATGAGAAGGGGAGGGAAAGTTCCCAAACTAATTATATAAAAAAACATCCCACAAAGGCATATTACTAACCCCAATTACAGTCAAATGACTATGCACAGGGCCAGAAGCATCGTTACCTCAGGTCTGATGGGGCATAACCCTTGCCAGGGACAATTCCCCCAGGACAGGGCCAAGTTAAAGCTCAAAGTCTTGAGGTTGTGGAAGTGGTGCTCCCCACAGGAGTGCCAGAAGTGCTAGAGTCTCCTCCTTTCAACAGCAACTCTTGCTGCTGCCATTGTTGCAGAAGAGGGGACACCACCACTGCCATTCCCTGAAGGGGTTGGTTGGAACAGGCACTTCTGCAGACATTCCCACTGCTCCAACCCAGAGACCCTAGTGGTTGTAGCACCTCTACCCACCTTGAAAACGTCCTGGCGGCATGCTTTGCAAGTGGCCACAGCACCTTAAGGAAGATTTCAGAGTGGGCAGTGGTGGGGCCCTGGGTCCTTCATGGCCCCCAAATCCTGTGCATTTGTGACCCAGCTGACATGGCAGAGCACTGTAGTCGAGGCAGTCTGCAGGACCCCCAGGAGTGTGAGAAAGCACCGGCCTATGATGACCACCTGTTTCTTGGCCCAATGGCTTACCATGCTTATGCATAAAACATTTGTGTCCTAATCCTATAAAAGGAGAAGCCAATCTGCATGCCTGTTTTGGGTACCTACTTTCTGCACAAGCTGAGATACATGAATGTGGAAAAAAGAATCTGAGAGTGGATTGACAGCTGCCTCCCAAACAGTGTACGCTTGTTAAATTTCATTTTGTATGTTCACAGACTGAAACAGATGCAGTGTGGGATTTCCAAGCCAGTAACTAAGTTTGGTGCCTACCTTTAAATGAAAGTCAGTGAAACTAAGCCAGTTAACTCGCTTATTCACTTTTTAAAATCCCACCTGAAGTTCTTCATTTCATGAAATTCAAGCCCTTTGTGTACCAGTATCATGCAGTCCTCTCATATTAAACTTTACTGATATTAGAGAAGTGTGAGTACTTCAGCTCCATCTGTTTAGTTTGTATAAACTCACTAAAATACAGGTCTTGTTAAAAGGGGCGTTCATGATAACAAATTTTAGACATTCATTTTGGAAGAGTTCAAATGTTTTATGGAGCTTAACCAACTGATAGCACCCTAAGCTTCAGTACTCTGGGAAACTATTAAAGTTTATGTACAAGTGCACAGAATAGAATATGATTCTGCAAGAAGAAGTGGTGAGAAAATAATTAATTCTTTATTGGGGAAATTTTAATCTTTAGTGAAGATTTAAAAGACTTTTGGGACCAACATGACAACCACACACTATCTCTGGTGAATATTCAGTTATTGCCAATTCACAAGAGGAAATAAATAAGCTATCATTTCAGAGGGCAGAACATGCTTTCTATAGATTGTGGCAAGGTTGTGGTAAATGTGCAGGAACATTATTAGCATATAAACAGAAGATTAAGGGTATTTTTACATGTGACAGTGCAAGTCGCTGTAACATTTTGATCCTGCCCAGGGTGAGAGACCTTATCCCCAGGCAGGATCTGGCCCCACTGTCAAACAAATGTGATGGCAGCCAAAGCTGCAGAGCGGGCAGGGAGAGGGTAGTGGGGTGTGCGGACATGGTCTTCATGCCCCCCCCCCCGTTGCTCAGCACAGATCGGCCTCCTCCCTGACGGGTAGGTGCAGTGGCCTATAAGGTCGCTGCACCCACCCGAAAAAACTCAGACCACTAGCCAGTTAGCTAGTGTGGGCCATCAGATGTGACGGCCAACTGTACCATGGCCCAGGGATAGCTTTCCTAGACCATGTCAGGTCTAACTCTGGGATGAGTGCTAGCAGGGATCCCAGTGCACAACCTGGAGTAAATCCTACCATGGTCCATGTTATGTTTTTGTTCCCGCTCTCAGCAAACATCTGGCGGGCGGGAACAAAATGTGACACCACCATGGGTGGCCATGTCGGGGTAAGCGTGGCCACCCATGAAAATACCCTAAATCTAAATCCACATCACATTTGAAAACACCCTAAATCTAATCAAAATAAAATTTCAGTACTAAGGCTGCTTTTAGATGAGCAGGCCAATCTAGCACATTGAAAAATGCACTTTTAGGCCATTTTTACACATGGCAAAAATAGGTTCTTATAAGTGCTTGAGATAATACAATTATAAATGCTGGAGTTTTGTAAGGTGTAAGCACACTATTCTCCTTTTATGCAGTGAGGTTTTTCTGCATAAAAGGGGAATTGTGTGTTCACACATTACAAAACTCCAGCATTTATAATACCTGGTATTATCTCAAGCACTTATAAGAACCCATTTTTGTCATGTGTAAAAGTGGCCTAAGAAAAGTCGCAAGGAGGCATTTAGATGCACTGGAAGTTACCAGCCATCATTGGAATCGCAGCTTGTGCATTATTTTTAAAACTGCATTTGAAAGACCTCAATATCAATGATGGCTGGCAACTTCCGGTGCTAAACTAAATGCTCCCTACACAACTTTTCTAAAAGCATGTTTTTCAGTGCGATAGATTGGCCCGCTCATCTGAAAGCAATCTAAGAGATTCCATTGGTGTAACTTTCAGCTAAATGTTGAGATGGGGAATAAGGAATGCTGGAACCACCCTTGACCCAGAGGAGCCCCATTCTCATTGTAAAAAGCTCCCCCCGCCCTTTGACCCATAACCCCTCAAATCTCAAATCATTTGAAATCTCAAATCATTTGAAAAACTAAAACAGGGAAACTCTGATAACAACTCTTTCCACTGCAATAAACTTCTTTTATAGTTTAAAATATCTCGGACTGTAGTTTTCAGAGTTTGCATGTTCCCTGTCTATTGTATTTGCAGTGCTATGTCAGCAGATAGAAACACATTAGACAGTTCTCCCCTGAGGACATGCTTCCCAAATCATTCCTGTAGTTCCAGTGAGAGACACCCGACCCTCATTCTTTGTCCTGTAAATTAAATCAAGCAGGATAGAGCTGATGAAATTCATTTTTTCCATTATCCAATTTCCCCAATGTCTTCTTCCTCCCACTGATCTCTTTATGACACAGAGTATTTTACTAGAAGTTTTTTGAGACTCAAAGGTTGGGTGTGATATGGACATACATTCCCCCCTTCTCTTAAAATTGGAAGATACACCTTTTTTGACCCTTTCTGCCTCTCCCCCTCTTTATAGTTACACACACAAGAAGTTCTTTGGACAATGCGCCTTTGACACAGATACATATTAACCAACAGTTAAGGGACATACAAACAATTCACATATTCCTTGACTTGAAAAGAAAGACATTTTTTTAGAATCTATATCTATTCAGTACATTTAGAAAACTCAGAAGAAAATTCTGGATGCTCCTTTGTCACTGTATGAAATTAACTTGGCCCTAAGAGAAATGTGTAACACATCTTACAGCGATGATTATCCAATCTTATTTTTTTTTAAATAAACATATATTGTAACTGCCATTACTAAAATCTTCTAATTAATGAAAAGATAGTGTTGCTTAACCAGGTAGTTTACATGAAGCTATTATCTCTATAATCCCCCAAATAAGGAAAATATTCAAAATATGTTTTTAATTACAGACAGATTACTTTAATAAATGTGGATACCAAAATCCTGGCCAAAATCTGATACCACAAATATTTTCCCTGAGTCAGTCAGTCAGTCAGTCAGTCAATCAAATCAAATCAAGTGGGATTTATTAGGCATGATTCAGATTAAACTCATTGGTTAATTGTTATAGTAGCGTACAGAACTCCAAAAAGTCTATGGTTCTTTGAGCACTTGATGTAGAAAAAGTATTTGATTTTGTTTCATGGAAAGATAAAATGAGATTTGATAAAGAATTCATTAAGTGGATGCAATTGATATACTGACTTCAAGTATTGTGTCCAATAATATGTTATCTGATCCTTTCACTTTGCAACAGGAAACTCAACAAGGTTTCCCTCTATTTCTTCTGTTATTTGATTTAACACTGGAACATTTAGCTTTAGCCCTAACGAAAGCAGAGAGGAAAATGAACAGAACGTTGTATGATGATAATGCAGACAAATTGGAGAAGATTCAGAGGAAGGTCTCTCAGATGATAAAGGGCATGGAAGACAGGTCATAGGAGAAAGTCTAAATGAACTGGGTATGTTTAGCCTACAGTAGAGCTGAAATGGGTAATAAATTTACTACCCGCAGGTAATTCCTGCTTTTTCGGGTACCACATCAGGTACATGACAAGTTACCTGGACAATTGGGTACCCAAATACATGAAAAATTGGGTAGTTCCAGTACCCATTTTTCAATTTACCAATTCTCAATTCGTATATTGGTATACCAATCTATACTGGTAGATCTAGTACCAATTTTTCATTTTACCAATTCCCAATTGGTATATTGGTATACCAATCAGTATATGAAGTTGGAAAACCAAAATATTGCATGATTTTTTTTAAAAAAATTTTTTTAAGTGACCAGAAGTAGTTTTATGGGGCTGGAAGTTGACTTTCCGGGACAGGAAAATTCACTTTCTTGGATGGAAAACACAGAAATTAGTGTTTTAAAAAGAAAAATGGGGAAAAAAAGAAAAGGCTAAAAAAATTGGAACCGAAAGCAGTTGTCTGGGACCAGAAATTGTTGATGTCAGAACTTAACCAGAAACCCAATAAACAGATGTTGGGAGTCGGTATATCAACAAAAATGCCCAAAAAATCAGTACCATTCTTTCCAGTACATCAGGTACCTGATCGGGTTGTTAACGGGTACCGATGGTACCTAGTTGTTACTGGGTTGAATCGGGTAACCTGATTTTGTGGGTACCCTTTTTCAACTCTAACCTAGAGAAAAGAAAATTAGTATTTGAAAACTACTCTCATTTCTCCCTCTTAGCCTTCTTTTCTCTTGGCTAAACATGCCTAATTCCATCAGCCTCCACCCCACCTTAAACATGCTGTGGAGCATGTCTGGTTTGGCCTTGAACAGCTCTGAGAACTCCCTTCTCTACCAGTGTGAATTTGGTATTATCCCTTAACCCTTTCTCTTACAGTGAGGGGTTCACATTCCCCTTCACAACCCATTTCCCTACCCCATTTCTTTTAGAACCTCCAGAATGTTGCACTATAGGAGAGAGTGATGCTGAGGATTGCTAGTGAAAACTTATGGATCTGTGAACTGATATGCAAAAACTATCACAAACTTTATTAAGCTGGAACTTGACAGAGTAGCTTCTCTCCATTCTCTACTTTCATCTGAAGGAACTGGTGTTTCTTTTCTTTTTATCTTTCTTTAAATGTATGTGTATTTGAAATTGGCATGCATGCTCAAATATTTATTTTTTCCAAATTAAAATGAATATAAAGTTGAGGGTGGGTGGGTGTTTTTTTTTTTTTTTTTAAGACAGTTCAAGTGGACACCACCACCATATTTTTGATCTACTTTACCAGGGGGACAACAAAGTTGTCGTCTCCCCTGAAAAGTGAAAGAGTAATGATTGCCAAAGAGTGACCCTTGAAAGCCAAATGAAGGTTCTGTTCTCAGTTGCTAAGCAAGAGCTGGAGGCCATCCTGCATTTGATTTCTAGAGGCCAGTGAAATTTACTTGGATAACAATCCCCCACCCCACCCTCTGCTCTTGTGTTGGAAGCACTTGCTGTGAAAACGATCTTATTCCCTGACTACAAGAGATTGCAATCCCATTTCCTGGCCTTTTAGTCAATCATCTTCCATTCAGGGGAGTCAGAGCTATTAAGTACCTCTCTGGTGCTTTGAGATTCATCTTCGGATGATGTTCTTTCACTGATTTGTTGTAGTTCTTGAGCTCACTTTAGCTGCTGCTCTTTCCTGTCAGTGTCAATAGCTATCACAGTATACAGCAGTGCCACAGCAGGAATAGCAGCATCTCTGGGAGGAATGCCATAGGCAAGCAATTCAGCTTGATGGAGATATGATCTGATCCAAACTTCAACTGGAATCAAACTTTTTTCTTTAAGGATGCTGTAAAAACTGGGTTGTTGGTAGCCATCATAATGGAGATTAAGATAAGAAGTAGGGATGTGTGAACATGACCAAATTCAGAAATTTGGTTCGGTTCAAAAATCGAGTTCGGTTTGAAAGTTGGGTTTGGTCGATCAAACTATTTGAGTTCGGTCGAATTCTGAACTTCCGAACCGAGTTAGTACATTCAAAACCAGGTTTTTTGGCCTTCCGAACTGGTTCAGATTTGACCGAACACGTCTGTCGAATTCGAGTTCAGTTTGAAAGTTCGGTTTGGTCGACCAAACTATTTAAGTCAGTCTAAACTTGGAACTTCCGAACCGCGTTCACACATCCCTAATAAGAAGCATCAGATCAGAACTTTAGCAAGTAGTATCAAGAAGGCAGAGGATATAACACCAGATATGGTGTTGAAGCACAGATTGAAGGCCAGCACTGGGGATGAAGGCAAGAAGGGTGCATCAACTACAGGAGAATCCAGAGGGCAGAATCTAAATGTGAACATAAAGTCATAGCCAGGAGCTGAACTTGAAGAAGCAACAACATTGGGGAAGACTAGAAAGTTTATACCTGCCTGGGCTGAGTAGTCAGTCAAGACAGAGATTGTACATAGCCAGTCAGTAGCTGGAAGGTGAGTTAGTGATTATGGCCGATGTGAAACAGTTCAAATGCTTCAAGGTCTGAGCCCATGCACTGATCTCTGGATAGCTTGCTGAGCAGTGCCAGTGTCACTGGAGCTAACAGATCTAGATTTGAGACTGAGGAATCTTGACAGCTTCAGGACAATCCAGGTAAAGTCCTTCTTCTAAGGTACTTTTATCACCATTACATTCACACCTTTGCTTTCCAAAATAGAAAATCTGGCAGCAATGAGAAACATACTGCCAAACCCCAAAAGTCTGTATTCAAGCCCTGAGTGCTCTGGGGCACATTATAACCAGGGACCCGAGTTGACTGCGTTGCTGCAATTTGTAGTGATTTTCACAGAATCAACCAATCCTCACAGAATCAGCCAATCCTCGCAGAATACTCGCAGAATCAACCAATCCTGACCATGACCCGAAGGTAAATAGGCCCCTGGGAGATGAATTGTGTGTGGGTGGGGTCTGAAGGCCCTATGTTTGTGTGAGGGAGGTGCTGAAATTCCAGAGGATTTGAGTTGTGTTTGATTAGCAAAGTTGTGATTCTTTGTCAAACCTGTTGCAAATTTGCTTCCCAGCATGCATAGCTATGCAAATCAAGTTAATTATGCAAATATTAATGCTCGCAGTGAATTTGCAGAATTTGGCTTCACTGGTTGCAGAATTTAAGATTTTTTGGTGCAGTCAACTTGAGTCCCTGATTATAACTACAGATTTTGTTGTTTTTCTTAACTATGCTGGATACAGTACAATTGCTAGTATATCATAGTCAGTTCTCCCCAATCCACTCTGTGCAATTCAATACAGGGTTCAAGAAGACCAGCTTAGGCCACACTATTCAAACCACTTTACCCCAGAGTAGTCTCAGTTAAATTACTCCAATGAGGTGGTTTGAGATTTTTGGTCTCAATGAAAGAAATGATGACCTCCTTTTTTGTTTGTCCTGGGATAGAGCTTCTGTCTCTTGCATCCAACCGTGTCACCATCAGTGCACTTCTAAATTTCTACTCCTTGGTGGAATTTTCCAGTAATATTGGCAATGTACAATGGGTTCTCTTGTCAAATGCATCCCAAATTTTTTGTTTATGTAGCACATTCCTTTCAGAGACCCTTCCCCCTTCATAGTGAATACCATAGAAACAGTTGGTTTGAGTCTCTATTTTGACATCATTCTTGCTCATCTGTCTACAAAGATGAGGTGTTATTAGTGGATCTTTTTCAAGCAAGTTCTTCAGTATAATCAGAGACTACAGATCAAGAAGGTTATGCATTGTTCCCTTCCATCTGCGGATTATTTGAGAAACTGGAATAAGGTCAACATTTTATTATTAATGATCTGGAAAAACAGGTGGACAGTGAAAAAAATGGGAATTTTGCCAATTATTTTATTGTTATTTATCACTTAGGTCTTTTTTACATGGATGTTGCCGTGACGCCAGTGGGTGGAGATGGGTGGATGAGCATACCCACAACACACCCACTGGTGCCAAGCAGGGAGATGTGTACATGGACACCGCTGTGGGGGGTTGTGGGAAGGAAGAGGAGGGGCCAGCACCCATCCATTGGCCAAATACCCACCCCGAGAAACACCGAGCAAACACCCAAGACATTTACACAGACCGCCAAGACACCGAATGGAAAGGAAAACATGCCAAGCACAGTGACATGACAACATGGCCGAGGAAGGGCAAACAAAGCCACAGCACAAGGCACTGCCCCCAAACTGCCAGACTCTGTGAGAGAGGGGGAGGAGGGAGCCGGAATGACAGGAAACACAAAGTAACAGTCTCATACAGGTCATGGCACACAGACCAGACAGCCGGGCACTGCGGGCGCCAGGAAAAAAGCCCCCGCCGTGCACACTGGAACCCTGGGAAACACAGGATATAAAGGGACCGAGGGGACCGCAGCTGGGGGGGAGCGGGTCAGGGAACAAGCAAGGTCACTAACAAGAACAGGCGGGACCTGAAATGGGTGGGGCCCATACCTAGATAGACACAAAGACCCCCAACATACGACCACATGTAGGAAACCCCGGGCAACATAGCACTGAGCCAGGAACAAGACAGATGGGCAGACCGGGCCAGGCACCAAAGGCCACAGAGCAGACAGGAACTGAGGGCAGAGAGCCGAGAGGCAGCCCCAAACACAAGGGAAGTGGCCAGAAAGCATCAGCCAGCAACAAAGCACCAGCCAGGGGTGCAAGCAGCACAGGGGGAGACCAACAACACAACAGGGAAGGTAGGGGGGAAGAACCAGTCAGGCCATGACCTTGGACGATGGGCAACCATCCCCCCATGGCCCAAGGGACACAAGGGATGGGCAGGTGCAATGAACGGGATGGGGCGTGGGGGGAGGGATCGTTACAGCACCAATACAAGAGAGGGGGCAAAGCAAAAAAGACAGGGAAACAATGTGCCAGACCATAGGGAATCCAGTGATGAGGAGCAGACCCATGCAACTCATCAACAGTGGCAACCCCAGATTTGCAACCACACCAGGGAAACACAACAGGACACAGACAGAAGGACACACCCCATGGAAGGAGAACACAAACACAAGGGGAACCAAAATAACATCCTTTATTATTAAAACATAAAGCACAACAAGCGCTAGGAGCTTAAATGGACAGGTATGGCAGGCAGGAGCTGCAGCCTCAGTAGGGCTGGTGACCCCGCACCCTGCACCAGTGATCTACCTGGTTGCGGTCCAGTTAGTGCACCTGTTGCAGCAAATGGATCAGGGGTTGAACCACGTCCTCCTGCTCCCTGGGGGACAACCGTTAATGGGGCAACTCACATATTGCCTGGTACACCTGGGCCCCTGCCCGGAGCTCTGAAGACACCCTCTTGTGCTGTCCCACCATCTCCACAAGGCACAGGACCATCAGGAAAGATGATCACCGAGACTAGAGGGAAGGAGGAAGCAAGAGATATGCATAAGGAGCCGACAACTGGAGGGGGAGCGGTGGCAGCCACAACACGGTCCAAGCCCACCTGATCCCACCCCCAGGGCCACCCAGCCACAGCCCCATGGGGCACTCCAGCGGGGTTGGCTGTGCAGGTGGGAAGCATCCCACAAGCAGCCTGAACCTATGGTCAGGAGCAAGGCCTCCACGTCTCCCATCCATGGTTGCCAGTGCTATGGGAAACCAATGCTATGGGAAACTAATAGGTGGAGCCCATGGCTGCACACTTCAGGGGGCAGCACAGCATAGTGGATGGACCAATAGGAAGCAAGAGCTGCACACTGGAAGACACAGTGGCAAAGTCCCTGGCAGCATGCACAGCCGTCCAAAGGGTTGGGGGAACCAGCAGGTTTGGGAGTTAGAATGGGTAGCAGTTAAAACAAGGGGGGTGCTACCAGCATGCAGCCAGAGTCCTGCACGATAGAAACTGTCCACAGGATGCCCTTGCAATGCCACAACCACAAAGGGGAATAAACAGATAACCCCTGAGGCAACTGATCACACACAATAGGGTGATTGAACACCGGAAGCACACACACCCGTATGTGACAGATGGGTCACAGCGGGAGCCGTTTGCAAACCAATGGGCCATACAGAGGTCCACTCAACCGCATGACTGGACACCCATTGCCCACACACAGGTTGTCAGCCAAACCCCAAGAGGTGGTAGCAGAATGGTCCCACATGAAATGAGTTACAGCACACAGAGCTTAAACAGCAATTGTTTTATTGCAAATGGGATAGGTCTATTGTAGCGCTAGCAGGGAAACCTGACTGCATGGGTCCGGATATAGCAGGTTGAACGGCTGGGCCAGTAAGGCAAGCAATTGCGCGTCAAGGGATAACACAATACAGCATACAGGGGTCCCAGACATGCTGTAGAGGCTGACTGTCCCACGGGAGGCAGGTGTATTCAAACAGAGGACAAACGCTGAACAACATCATCAAGCTGAGGACACGGTCATGGGCAAATAGAAGCTCCTGTCCATCACAGGCATGGGGACAACGCAATGATTGGGACTGTGGAGGATGCATCAGGGGACGACTTCCGGTTTCTCAGGAAACAATGGCCCCTGAATGAGGTCCTCCCAGGCGAAGAAGCCCCTATGGTAACCATGTGCATGCATGGGCATCCAGCAGGAAGCAGGGCAGGAGGGGATGACCCATCGCTGCAGCAGCTCTGACATCGGTTTGGCTCAGCACAGGTCTCAGGGCAGACATCCCTGGTGCGGTGGGCAGTCTGGTAAGGAGTGGCCCACCTACATCGGGGGATGGGCAGCAGGTCCAGTTCACCAAGGCAGGTAGGGCAATTAGAGTGATGGCGTTCAAAGCCATGGGCATGCAGGAGGACACTGGTGTAGCTGGTCGTGACATGGCAACAATCAGCCTGAAGGGCCAAACTAAAGTTGTGATGACTTGCCACCTGCTGAGCAGCTGCCAGCTCCCTTGCTTCCCAGGGCACTACAATGGCGTTCGGGTGTGATGGTTGTGATTGGCAGAGGGGCATGAATCTGAGTTCCCTTGTACACTGCTGGCATTCCGTTCGGCCAAAAGGGTGACCCAACAACCAGATGTAACTCAACAGGAGGTTGAAGCCATCACCAACGGAAAGGGGGTTGCTCACCTACATCTGTATGTCAGTGCTTTGCCACAGGGTTACCAGGAACATGGTGGCACACACTGGCCACTCATCCCTGGCCTGGGCATCAGCTACATGGTCGGTTACATGGCCCGTCATGGTCGGATGAAAGCAGGGTGATCAGGCGCAACCGATGTAGACAGTGCATGGAAGGGAATGCAAGACAAGGCTGACAGCTAACCACAGCATGACCTTGCAGAGCTGATAGCGGTCCTGATCCTCGGTCTTGGGAAACAGCAACTCACACACAGGGAAGACACATTCCAGGCCATTTGGAGACAGGGAGACCTGACATAGCCTGGGGGCTGAAGCCTGAAATGCCGTGGTAGCACCGCCCTGACAGCACGGAACACAGCTGTCCAGAGGCCCACCAGTGAACTACATATATAGCGTTAGGGGGGCGCTGGGGTCCTGCACGTCCCCCCTCTGTGGTGGTGGGCAAAAGGCCCCTGGGGTATTGTGCTGCTGGCAGCGCTCAAGGGGCCTTACTAATGGTACATAACAACCACCTAACCAAGGTTGTGGAACTAGAATGACAAATTGGCATGAGCCTGTGCACATGAAACTGATCAGGGAGAACTAGACCAGGTGGGTGAGCCGCACCCATCCTGCTGAACCACATGCATAGACACATTGCCTGACCAGGTGGCTATAAGTAGGGGGCGGCACTGCTACAGCGTTGTGGCATTGTGTGTGAGAGTGGAGTGGTGTAGAGTGGAGTGGAGCTGAGAAGAGTGGAGTGGAGTGCCGACCGTGAGCAAGAGCAAGATCGTGAGCAGAGGGTGGGTGTGTGAGGTGAGCTTTAGGGTGTGTGACAGTAGGGGCATGTGTGAATGAGTAGTGATATGCGTGGAATATTGACTGTTGGTGGAGGGGTGTAGGAGTGCAGGTGCAGCACAGGGTGACCAGTGGGGACAGGTATCAGTTTACAGGATTAATTGGTGGACTGAGGGCCGGGGTAGGGGCACTTGTTGGGTTACGTGGTGCACGGTGATCCGACACGGTGGTGGGATCACTATGCCGGATGCTGACATCCCGAGTGGGCGTGATGCACTACTACAAGTTCTGGCCACCTGCTTCTGGTTCCTGGACCAGGTGTTCGAGCAGCTTGCTGATCTCCTATGCCCTTTCACCCCGTGGTTCATACGTGTTGCACGGCACAAGAGGTTAGCCAGCCTGAGACATGTGGCGAGATTGAGCTGGGCGCACAGGGTGCAGGCCAGGCATGAATTGGTGGTGGGAACAGCAGCAGCTCAGCATGTCAGCCTCATCCTCGTCAGGTGGCTGGTCAACCTCTATAGCCCCCGTGTAACCCTACTGACATGCCAGATGAACTGGATGTGATCAAGGACCAACGAATGGTGGGAGAACATGCAGGTGACCTGGATGGACGACCAGTGGACTGATCACTTCAGGATGAATCACTCCCTGCTGACCCACCTATGTGAGATCGTAGGCTCCCACCTTCGCCGCAACGTGACCAATGTGCGCTTCCCACTGCCTCCAGGGATGTGGGTGGCAATGGCTGTGTGGTGGCTAAACACACCTGATTCCTGTAGAAGCATGGGAGAGCATTTTGGTGTGGGTGCCGCGACATTGAACAGGATGCTCCACGATGTGTATGACCTGATAGTGGAACTTCTCATGGAGTGGTTGATACAGCTATGGGACCAGGATGTACTGATCAGGGGGTTTAAGGCTATGGGCTTCCCTCACTGCATAGGGACAATAGACAGTACGCATATCCACCTATTTTGGCCCCCTAATACCAAGACTGACTATATTAATAGGAGACAGACATTCTCAGTGACCGTCCAGGCTGTTGTGAACCACGGATGCCTCTTCATTGATGTGTACACGAGGCCTCTCTGGGAGGAGTCACGATGACCGGATCCTGAACTCATCATCCTTCTTTGCAAGGGTTTTTGATGGGGAGATCACACCCAACATGTTCCGCATCATTGAGGGTGTTTCCATGGCTCCTGTCATTATCGGGGACCCCATAAACCCGCTAACCCCATCGCTCATGCAGTCCTATCCTGTTCCCCACACAACCCAGCCTGGCATCGACAAGGTGTGTTGTGGAACGGACCTTCGATCAGCTCAAGATGAGGTGGCACCTCCTGCTAAACAGGTGTCAATTTGACTTGCAGCACACCCCCATCCTTGTACTTGCAGCCTGTGTTCTGAACAATATATGTGAGACCGATGGGACAGCCTTGGACAGCCCTCCCTCAGCACACAGACCCGATCCTGTGCCCCTATACCAGCATGTCCGGGGGGGGCGATGGGGCTTCAGGAGGATATTGGAGGAGAACAGACAGGCCCTTACCAGACACATAGCTGCCATGCAGGCAACAAACCAACCCTAGGGTATGGGAACGCCCCCTCCATGGTGCCCTTGTTTGTTTGACGTATGCACAATAAAACTATTTACCGCCCTTGCAACCAACCTTTCCTTCATCTCTCTATATCACTTGTCACACAGTGTGGGGACTATCAATGGCAAGGCACCGTGGTCATGCTTTACCCACCGCCATAGCCTCTGGGACCATTGTAGATCCTACAGTGTGTTGCCCCAAGGGTTCCCTTTGTAGCGTAGCAGCTCTTTTCCAGGCATGCAGTATTTGGGTGCAGCACCGGGAAGGGTTGACCCCACAACATGCGTATGTCTCTCCCCCCACCCCCTCGGTTGCTCCCCTGTAATGACAAAGCGGTCACAATGTATGTAGTGCTCAGAAACGTTTATTGGGATATATTTACAGGTGTTGGGGTTATTTTTCTGGGGTCTTCCACATCCCCTTCTTGCTGCACCACCGAGGTTCTACTCTCTGCAGCTTGTCTCAACCACAGTCATCCTTGGATTCTGGCTGGCGGGCCCTGGCTCTTCAGTTTCCACCGGCCACTCCACAGACAGTAGGGCTTCTGCTACCTGTGAGAGGGTTATATAGCAGGGTGGTTAGCTGTCCCCCCTTCCTTGTGTGTGCTTGCTAGTGGCCCAGTACATAGCCAATCCGTGTCCCTCACAACATGCTGTGCTCCCTTGCCTTGATTCAGTGGAATGACATCGCCTCTGTGTGAGAAATGATGGCCCCAGACCCATGATGTTGGGTCCCGGGGCTAGAGTGGCAGCTTCTATATACATATTGGCCACAGCCCTTCCTGCCTGTAACTTAGCCCAAGAACCCTGATTGTGGGTCCTGGGGCTGGAGTGACTGTTTCTTGGTGCGGTGGAATAACATCGCCTCTGTGCGAGAAATGATGGCCCCATACCCATGATGGTGGGCCCTGGGGCTAGATAAGCAGCTTCTAGGTATTGCCAACAGCCCTCCCTGCCTTTACATTACCCCCAGAACCCTGATGGAGGGTCCTCGGACTGGAGTGGTTGTTTCTTGATACGGTGGAATGAGATCGCCTCTGTGCGAGGAATGATGGCCCCAGACCCATGACGGTGATTCCTGGAGCTAGAGTGGCAGCTTCCAGATATTGGCCACAGACTTCCCTGCCTGTAACTTGGCCCCAGAACC
>QEPC01009674.1:832094-843683 GCA_003113815.1 Sphenodon punctatus
AGGGGTACAAAACTGAAATGAAAATCAATCTAATAATATTCCTACTCTAAATAAATCCAAAACTTAAAATAGGGGATGGGAATCAGGGGTGGAATAAGAGGGAGGGAAAAGATTCAATGGAGCGGGGAGGGAGGGAGGAAGATGGAACACAGGGAGGGGTAACAACAAAAAATAACACCTAAATCTATCTAAGCTAAGCTAAATAAATGATAATATTGAGGTAGATGGGTTGTATGGGTCAAATAGGAGGAGGGTTTCAATGGATTGAGAACAAAACTGCTGGGAGAGGAAGCCTTCTTAAATGCCTGCTCTTCAGGAACAGTGACTAGCTCAGAAGGTGTTGGGAAGGGCGAAGGCAATCAGTTTTGTTTCTTGCTGCACCTGCCTCACCGCAAGCCCCATTGGCTTCATGCAGCCTAGCCCGTGGCCAATCACAGACTGTGAAGCCAGTGGTCAGAGGTGAAAAGTGATGGTGATTGGGCAGGCTGGCTGCTACTCCTAGCCTCTTCACCCCTGGTGCTTGGAAGTCTGCTTCTCAGCTGACTCCCCCTTCCTGTCACGTTTTGCCTTCTAGTCACATGTTTTTGCCACCCAAACTCACCCGAACATGATCCAAACTGACCGAACTGTTAGGTCATATTGACGTTCGGAATTGAGTTTGGTTCAGTCAGTTTGTGTTCAGATTCGGTCATCCGAAAAGACTGAGTTCGGGCTGAACTCTGAACTTCCGACCCATGTTCACCCATCCCTAGTTTCCACAGCCCTTGTGGGCACCTGCCCCCCTCCCCTGTCCAGGTGGATTCCCCTCTCACCTACCTCGATCTTGCAGGTGCTCTCCTCCCTGGGCCGTGTGGTAGTGACTTGGGGTGGGGATGTGGGTGGAGCTGGACCTGCATTTCACCATCTGCCCTCTGTGGGGAGGGGGTGGATGGTCTGATGCTTTCCTTTCTTTCCCCCCTCCCTCCGGGTGCCAGGCATCTCTCAGATTACCCTGCCACAACACCCTGCCATGAGTTCATGGTTAAGATAGGGTTTGAACCCTTGTCTTCCAAGTCTAACTCCTGCTAGTTTGGGTGCCATGTAGGAGTTTAGGGTTGTGAAGCCCCACACTGCATTCAAACCTTATGATGGCATGGCAGTCACACTGCCTCGAGTGAAAGACAGTGTGGGACGGAGGCGGAGGTTGGCTCAACTTCAGGTACTAAGGGAGTTTTGCTGCAACAGTGCTCGCAAAGGACAGGATTGGATTTTGAGCCCTGTCACTTGTGAGCATTATTGCAGCAAAACCCGGGAAGTTAGCATAAGAACATAAGAGGTGCCATACTGGGTCAGACCAAGGGTCCATCTACCCCAGCATCCTGGCTTCGACAGTGGCCAGTCGCGGTGGCTTGGGAGAAGCACCCAGTAGTTCACAATGGGGGATCCATTCCCTGCTGTTTTCCCCCAGCTCCCGTCAAATTCCCTGATTCTGTCTGGCTAATAGCTGCTAATGGATGTATCTTCCAGAAACTTGTCCAAGCCTCTTTTAAACTCAGCTATAGTACTGACCCTTACCACAGCCTCTGGCAGTACATTCCACAACCCAATTATACGCTGAGTGAAAAAAAATATTTTCTTTTATTTGTTTTAATCTTGCCATCCATGAGTTTCAAGGAGTGTCCCGTAGTTCTGGTACTAGAGGGTAAATAACTGCTCCTTGTTTATTACTTTCATACCACTCATGACTTTATAGACCTCTATCATAGACCTCATGATTTTATAGACTTCTACATTATATTGGACTCTGTCTCTTTCCTCCACTGCATCTTTCACTCGTGAGAGTGCTGCTGCTGCGCCACCGTATGGTGTGAATGTGGTATCAGTATTTGATCAGTTTTAATTAGTCTCACTCAATGATGTGGAGTCTGTCCTTGGAGTGGTGCAGGAAACCAGTTATGAACTGGATTCATGTCCCTCCTAGCTGGTAAAAGCTAATCGGGAGATGCTGGAGCTGTTGCTGGCTGCAGTTGTCAATGCCTCCCTCTGGGAGGGCAGGGTGCCTGTCACCTCCACATTGTGATTACCCTTCCCCTATTCAAGAAACCATCTCTTGAAGTTGACTCCCTGCCAGCTATCGCCCCACCTCTAACCATCCCCTTTTAGCGAAGGTTATAACTTCTTGAATGGATGGTTGCCTCACCACTCTAGGCATCTCTCTCGATGCTGTTGGATTCCCAGACCTCTCCTCCTTTTGACAGCAATGCAAAACCTGGCTGTTCTGCCAGGCCTTTTGGTTAGGGAGATGGGTGAAGGGTGGGGGGACTGAGTTAGGGTAGTAGGGTTTGATGTATTCTTTGACAGCCTCCATATGGACAGAATGTTTTATTATATATTTATATTTATAATTATATTTTATTGTATTTTATTAATTGTTAGTCACCCTGAGGTGTTTTGGCAGTAGGGGCAGGGAATAAAGTTGGTTAAATAAATAAATAAATAAATATCAGTCAGCCTTTCACTCTGAGCATGGCACTAAGACTACGCATATGGCCTTGGTTGAAGATCTCCTCTTGGAAATCAAGGGGGGGGGGATTGAAGGCTGTTGATATTGTAAATCTTTCTGTGGCCTTTGATACAGTTGATCACTGGGTGTTGCTGACATGGCTGTGAGACCTGGTGGGAGTGTATGGGACCACTTTTGAGTGGTTCCGCTCATTCCTGGCTGGGAGAACCCAGAGGTTGGGGAGGGTGGCTTATTCTTTCTTCAGGGGCTCCTTGGTGGGATCCTGCAGGGTTCCATCTTATCTCCACTGGTGTTCAATGTGTATCTGAGGCCCATGGGTGAGATCATTTGGAGTGAGTGGTCATCAGTATGAACTCAACTCTATCTCTCTTTTTAAGGACCTAGATCCTGCAGTCTCAATGCCTGGCTGCTGTTGAGGACTGAATGTGGGCAAGCCGATTGAAGCTGAATCCAGACAAGAGCAAGGTGATGATGTCTGGCTGACCATGTGACCTTGGACACAAAGGAGCCCCTGTTATTGATGGGGTCCAGCTTCCCTTGGTCACTCAGGTTCACAGCCTTGGGATGCTCTTGAATCTACTGCTGAACCTGGATTGACAGGTAGCGGCACTGGTCAGGAACGCTTTACTTCAACTTCATCTGGTGAGAAGGTTGCAACCTTATTTATTTATTATTATTATTATTATTATTATTATTATTATTATATTAATCAGACATGGACCTGGCCACCATCATTCATGCCTTCCTAACCTTGATGCTAGACTACGACAATGCACTCTTCATGGGGTGGCCTTTGATGACTGTTCAGAAGCTGCAGTTGGTGCAGAGGGTGGTGGCCCCCCTTCTGCTGGGGGTGAGTCACCAGGAGCATATTATATCTGCACTTGCTGTCAATAGTTTTCCAGGTACAATTGAAGGTGCTGGTTTTGACCTATAAAACCCTAAATGGCTTGGGACCCAGGTATATGAAAGACTATCTCTTCCCTTATGCTCCGTCATGGCCTCTACAGTTAACCAAGGGTGCCCTCTTGCTAGTTCCAACAGCTGGTGAAACTTTTACAATAAGGGCATGCAGAGAGGCATTCTCAGTGGCTGCCCCACAATTATGTAACTCCTTCCCAAGGGTGGTTCACCAGGAGCACATTACACCAGTGCTCTAGAGTCTGCACTCAGTTCATCTTCTGGAAGAAATTTAAGACCTTTTTATTTGGCATGGGATTTGGTAAGAAGGGACAGGGCTTTGTGGGATTGGGTGGCAGCGTTAGAAAGAGGGTTGGTGGGTGTGGGAAGTGAGTTGCTTTTATATGTTTTGTATACCACACAAAACCTTATTGGAAAGGGCAAGATAAAAATTGGAAAAACAAACAAACAACCTTGTCCACTAGGCTACACTGACAAATAATATTCTCCTCTTCTTGTAAAGCATTACGTGCTGGCCACTGCCAGAAACAGGGTAATAATCTGTACAGACCATCATGGTGTGTCTTATGTTCCTATGCAAAAGGGAAACATTGCGGTTTTGACTTTACAGACCACAGAAGAAGAATGTTCTCCAAAAATTCTTCAGTTTACACTCAGTATCGTAGTTCACCATAAAAACATCAATCACTGTCACCAATCATGCTTACAGAAAATGAAGCTAAATATCTCTGTCAATGGATAATATTGAGGCATTTGGAACAATATTCAAAACAGGATGTGCTTTACTATGATGAAGGTTTTTAGTTGCACGAGGTCAGGGGGGAAAATGAAGAGTAATCAATCCTCCTTCAGGGTCTGGTTGATCAGCAGCTGTGATCATAAAGGAATACTTTCAGCCCCTAACATAACATTGATTGTACAATTCCTTCTCAAGCTAATTTTTAGGACAGAATGATGCTGAGGCTGATGTTAGAAACAAATTTGAAGAAAATACATGCCTGCACATGTATGCACACACATTCACGTGCACACACACAGAACAAATTGCTTATTCAAGGGTCAGTTCATCTCCACTGAAATGAATGAGAAACTTTCCATTTACTTCAGTATAAGCTGGCTCAATGCCTTTTGAAAATATTGTTTCTTTATTATGGAAAAAAATATATTTAAAAACCTCCTAAGGTTTTATCCAAACAACCTGCAATGCTGCACAAAATGACACAACTAATGCCTCCTTTCTTATTCATTTAATTTGATTAAAATGTTTGTTGTGGCAGTTGTTAGCAAACTGTTTTACCACAGCATTTTCCATATCTTTCGGTCAAAATAACTGAAGCAAACCTATGGCATATCAAGCTTAAAGTTCTCTTTTCTTTTTTTCTGAAAGAAATTTTCACAATTTCAAAATCAGAATTTCCTTTGGGAAACAAATTCCATTTTGAACAGGGTAGAGTTGTGGTTGCAAGGGAAACTTAAATTATGAATTGGTGTAATTTGGACACTTGACTTTGCAACCTTAATATCTTTTTTCCAACATAGATTGCTGGAAGGTGGATGAATGTGGTGAGAATTGCCTCTTACGTTAGCCTATCAAGACTAGTTTGTATTGAGGCCTAGTGAAATCTCCGAAACTGCTGCATAATAATATACTCAGGCTAACAGATGTTTTCCAAGTGTTTATTGCTGAGGATAAGCTGTTGTTTTAACACTTGGCAGAGCTGGATTTAATATTTTTTTTTTAAGGGGGAGGAGGGGAAGATAGGAAGGGAAAATGAATGTGTTAGCTTTATTCAGTCATGATAGGGACACAGAATGTCTCCATGGTTTGTTACTACTAGCCTAGGATGTCTTGTCCATAAGATAAGACATAGAATACAGAGAGTAATGGAACTGAACAAGTTTGTGCAAATGACACTTCTAAGTGTTTCTGCAATGCTAATAATAAACAACAACAAATAATTAAATGTTGGTTAATTTAGAAAGAGAAAATGCAGTTGAGGCAAATGGAATTCTGTGGCACTGCAAATACACTTTCATAAATGTTGTATCTGAATGAATATAATTTTATTAAATATTTATCTCTTACTACTGAAGCAACATGTATCAAAGGGCAGCTATTTGGCTTCTAGTCTCAGTATTGGACAAACGGGAGCTTATCTGCCAGTCCCAAGCCCCATAACATGGTTTGCAAAGCCTTTTGTTTTGGGAACTAATTCAAATAAATTGTTGCTTAGTGAGTAACAGACCTCCTCAGGTTAAATTTCATATGAGCAGGTAATGGCTTTTGGTTTTCATTATTAAACCGTACAAGTGTTTTCTACGGTCTCATGAACTTTGTAATCATTTTCGGCATGCTAACTTGATTCATCATGATTCATTTACTCAGGCAATTGTCTCGGTAATGTTTATGTATTGTCTGTAAACATATAAGCTAACTTCTCATGTTTATGCAAAATGATTCCTGCACCCGCAGATCAAAACACTTCAGTGCATTGCATCTCCTGATTTTACAGGGTTTCCATGACACTAAGTAAAAATGCTGTGCAGTTTATCATGCAGCAAAGAGGAATATCATATACTAGACTGGAGTGGTCAGTTGTTGTTTCCATTAGAAACCCTCTTTTGTACATAGGTGTATTGATCTCAGTGTATTTGCAAATCATTTAAATTTAGCGGTGTCCAATTTCAGGCAAAAAGGAAATAAATGGTTGGACGAATTGTAATATATATATATTTTTTGAATACCTAGATTTATTAAGGTCGTAGAGACAAAGTAGTGTAGAGATATCTTTTATTGGACCAACTTAGGTTGGTGGACTTTTGCAAGCTTTCGGACCTCACAGGATCCTTCATCAGGCAAGTCAGAAATCCAATCCGAAAGCTTCCAAACCTCCACCAACCTAAGTTGGTCCAATAAAAGATATCTCTACACTACTTTGTCTCTACGACCTATTTTGGGGACCAGCACGGCAAACACACTCTCTCTAGATTTATTAAATCACCATTGTTAAACTTAGCAGAGACAAACCTTGATCTTTTTCCCTCTTTCCTAATATGGATTAAAAGAACTGTGCATAATTTTTAAAAAGCTCAAAAAGAATAATATGGCTCAAAATGTATTTGCCTTACAGAAGTAGATCTATTTATTTCAGTAGCATTATTATCCTATGTCTGATGAGAAGCATTTTGACCCCACAGAACTTGGCATCACTTATTCACATTGGGTGCAGTCCAGCAGTCCGTTTAAACTGCGTCTACACCAGACGCAGTGTAAGTACGCTGGTGCACGGGCAGGCATGCACCCTGAACAGGCAGCAAGCTGTTCAGTTGCTGCCTGTTCAGCAAGGTTGTTCAGATGCTGTTCAGCTGAACAACCTGTTCAGCTGCCTGTTCAGCAAGGTTCAGCAAGCTGTTCAGCAAGCAGCTCGGCAAGCTGTTCGGTTGCCGAGTTCGGGTTCGGTAGTTTGATTCGGTGGAGTTCAGTTCAATTCGCCCATTCGGAAATAGGTATTGCGTGATCCCATGATCGTGTCGGAAACCAGAAACCCAAAATTTGAGTGCGTGTGGAGCTGTGTGGTGAGAGACTATGTGAGCTGTGGCTGGCTGGGTGTTTGGTGTGTTTTGACTGTGTTTGTGTTGGACTGTGTGTTGGTTTCTGTTTGGCTGGTTGGTGAATGTTGGTGGGTGACTTTTGGTGGGCGAGCGTTTGCTTTTTTAAAAAAAAATGAAGAAGGTGACCATTAAAAGCTGGGCCTGGGGGAAGGCCAAGGTGGCAGAGCTGGTGGTGGAGGAAGAGGTTTCTGCCGCTGCTGCTGGACCTTCAGTGGTGGAGGAGGAGCAAGAGCCGACGGGCACAGGAGGTGCTTCCACTGCTGCCAGATTTGTAAACTTTTTTTTTACTTTGAGGACAAGAAAGGCTCTATCAGTTATAGCGAGCTCACTGGCGTGCGGGTGGGTGTGTGGGTGGTGGGCATCAGTCAGGCACAAACAGTGGGCATCAGCGGGTAGCAGTGGATGTCTGCCACAGAGACAGAGGGTACTGTAGTGTGGGGGGCTCTTCCAGCAGTCAGGCATGAGCACGAGCACCCTCACCCAAACATGTGCCAGTCTAGAAAGGGTCTCCAGTTACCATCCCTACGCATCCCCCAATCAAGGGCAGGATTTGCACATGCCAGCCAGGGTCTCCAGTTGCCATCCATAGCACCCCAAGGAGGGCAGGATTTGCACATGCCAGCCAGGGTCTTTCCAGTTGCCATCCCTATTGCCCCAAAGAGGGCAGGATTTGCACATGTCAGCCAGGGTCTCATCTCCATTGCCATCCCTCCCTAGCACCCACCCAAAAAAGGGCAGGATTAATTGCACGTGGCAGCCAGGGACTCTCCATTTGCCATCCCTAGCACCCCAAAGAGGGAGGACTAGAGGCATCATCAAAAATACATGATATTACTTAGGTGGTGTTTATGTGTTCCTGTTTCAGAGAGGGTGAGGAATCACCAGATGCCAGTGCTGGTGCCACGCGCAGGACACCGAGGCGGAGGTTACAAGTGCCACTGCCAGACAGCGGGCACACAAGGTCCAATGTCTGGTATTGGTATGATAAGGAGAATGGATTCACCATCTGCAAGGTAAGACACGGGGGCTGGAACAACAGGGTATGTATTGCCCTCTATGACCTGTTAGGAATGGAAGTCCCCTGCAGAGAGAGATTGTCGCCCACCCACTTGTGGAGACAGAATGCAGGCAGGGCTTGACACAGACCACTGGTCTGATGCAGTATGGCACTTCTTCTGTTCCTTCCTATCTTTTATGTTCTTTAGGAATGTGGCAAAAGATTCAAACAGGCCAAGGAGGGGACCATATCTGGCCTAACTGTGCACGTTGAGAAAGCGCACAACCTGACGGTGACGCAGGACACCTCTGGCATGCAGAATCAGCGCCAGAAGAAGGGGGGGCAGGCAACCCAAAAGAGAAGACACCAAAGCCCTTCCCCCTCCTCCAGCTCTGATGTGGAGTCCCCTGGACCCCAGGAGTCTCCAGCGGCAAGGGCCTTTCGGGCCGAGGTGGAGAGGCCATCTGGGACTTCATGGCCGACCTGCAGCAGACAGCGGCCACCATGGAGAACTGACTAGTGGAATGGTTCCAGGCAGTCGAGGTGCGGGAACAGAAATTGGAGGCGTACGTGCAGTACATCTCAAAGTTTGTCTCCACCGAGATGGCCGACCTGAAACTCTTCCACCAGTCGGTCTCCAACTGGCAGGTGGCTGTGGCAGGGGCCATTGACTATGCTATCAAGAATGGCTATGAAATGCTGGCAGGTGTGATGCCCCCTGCCCTTACCTCCCGTGCACCCCTTCTGCCTTTCCCCCAACTTCCGGGGGGCAGGCCCAAAAACTAATAGATAGCTACGTTTCCTTTCTCATTTAAAGTGTTTGGTTTTTTGTTTAATAATGTTGTTGTTGTTTTGTTAATAAAAGTTATATTTGTTGTTATTTTTATGAGCTCTTTTTTTCACTGTTCAAGCTTTTATTCCTCTGTGCTGAAGTTCAGGCTGGCAGGTGGCAGAATCTCATGCAGCTTGTTGATCCCTACCAGCAGCACCTGGCACCACATGTAGTGTTGTTAAGGTATTAATCCAAAGATGTGCCAGGAAGCAGCAGGATCTCAACTTTCAGACAGCCCCCCAGGAGGGGCAGGGCTTTTGATTGTGTGGGTGCGCCAGAGAGAAAGAGAGACAGGCTCTTTTGGCAGCGGGCATCCACAGGTGGGTGCAGAGGAATAGGCTGGGTGGGGCAGGCTTGCAGGTGGGAGCCGGTGGCTGCTTGAAAGTCAGGCACAAGCAGCGGCAGCACCCAGAATGGAATGACAGCCCCTCGTGACTGGAATGATGGTCCCAGATTCTCGTTGATGGTTCCTGGGATGGGCAGGCATGACTGCTTCAGGTAAAGTGGAATGACAGCCTAAAACCTATGGGAGTTGAATGATGTCCCTAGAATTAGTGCCTGGTTGGGCACACTTCATTTAATCATGTGACAGGTAGGTCGGTATAAGAATGCACACAGGCAGGAATATAATACGTTCCACATTTTGTTATAATCCATCTCATTCTGGTAGGTTTTCTGCTGGTGGATGTGGGCATCAGGCACAGATGGGAGTTTTTCCTGGTTCTGGCAGGTGGCAGTTTGAGCTGGCCTCCCCTCCACCTCATCTCTCTTGTTAGAGCGAGCAGCCTCTCTCTCTCTCTCTCTCTCTCTCTCTCTCTCTCTCTCTCTCTCTATCTATCTATCTATCTATCTATCTATCTATCTATCNATCTATCCCTCTGGCTATATAGTGCAGGTGACAGCATGGGTAGGATCGTGTCTGTCTCTCCTTCTAGCAGTGGGGAGACTTTCTCTCTCTCTCTCCCTCTTATTTTTCTGTCTCTCTCTCTCTCTCTCTCTCCCTCTCTCTCTCTCTCTCATGGCAGCAACCTGGGCAGGCAGACAGGCACCTTGGCATGAGAGGCAGGAAGGCGAGCTTGGCAGCAACCTGGGGTACAGAACCCTTGGCACAGACAGCATATAGGCCTGGGGGCCATTGGCAGCAGCAGACATTGGTTGCCGGGGTACAGAATCCTTGGCACAGACAGCATATAGGCCTGGAGGGCATTTGCACTAGTAGCTGCAGACAGTGGGTTGCTGGGGTACAGAACCCTTGGCACAGACAACATATAGATCTGGGGGCCATTGGCAATAGCAGCAGCAGACATTGGTTGCCATAGTATAGAACCCTTGGCACAGACAGCATATAGGCCTGGAGGCCCTTGGCAGCAGCAGACAGTGGGTTGCCAGGGTACAGAACCCTTGGCACAGACAGCATATAGGCCCGGGTGGCCAGGGCCGGCCTTAGAAATTGCGGGGCCCCATCAGCATCACGCGATTCCACAGCCCACCCACTTTCCCATGGCTCCTCCCACTTTTCTGTGACCCCTCCCATTTTCCAAGGCCCCACCCACTTCCATTTGACAATTAGAAAATTGTCATATAAGTTATTTTTAACTTGTCTGTACAATCTGCTCCAAAGAACATATAAATCTGGTTTAGATTAAAGGAAGCCCAGGACACAGATTAGATTAAAAGGCAAAGACTCTTATTTAAAACACAGGAGGGCATGCACACAACGGATAGGGACAGATTATCCATGGCCTGAACCCTCCTTCTCTGGAGAATATTCATATTACACTCCCAACACAGGCGTTCAAACATAGATCCAGCTGATCAAACATAAATCAAACAACACCCACACAGTCACAGCACCCCTCATGAAAGCAGGGATGAGGAACTGAACCTGAGACCCAGAGCAGTCAAACACAGCTCTCAGCAAGACTTTGTCAGTGTGACCCCTTTCCAGTTCTTGGATTTAAGGGTCTCAAGCACCAAAGTACTAAAAACCCAGTTCAACGTATCAAACATGACCACAACACCCCCAGCCCCTTCCCAAACCATCCCCCAGATGGACCCACTCTACTCCCAAAGCCCCACAGATGCATGTAGCAGCACAAACGAGCTCATATCAAGAAAGAGAGGAAGAGATATTGGCCGAGTGGCCCTTACCTCAGCTGCTGCTGGGCCTGGGTCTTCTGGGAGGGCTGGAGGCTGACAGGCTTAGGTTGCTAAGCAGGAGGGGACAGCAGGAATGTTCTGCTGGGCCTCTCCTTGGACAGGGGGGTGGCTCCCTTTTCCCCTCCAGGAGCCATGGGGGAGTGGGGCAGCTATCAGGGGGTGAGGGGGGACAGCCATGGGAGGGGAAGCGGGCTAGAGGGAGCAACTCCCCCTTGCGCGCGCACACTCACCACCCCCCACACCCTTCTCTCTCTTACACCTCTCACACACATTCATTCTCTCATACACATTCATTCATTCACTCACACATGCTCTCACCTCTCTCATACATCCCCATTCAAACTCACACACACACTTTCACCTTTCTCTCTTCACTCACACACCCATTCAATCTTACACACATGCTTTCATCTCTCTCACACACACCCCTCAATCCCCATTCATACTCACACACATGCTCTCACCCTCTCTTTCATACACACACACACACACACACACACACACACACACACACACACACACACACACACACACACACACACACGAGAGCGTACACGGATAAAC
>QEPC01009674.1:843783-876293 GCA_003113815.1 Sphenodon punctatus
CACTCAGGCTTACACACATGCTTTCATCTCTCTCACACACACCCCTCAATCCCCATTCATACTCACACACATGCTCTCACCTCTCTTTCACACATACACACCCATTGAAGCTTACACACACACTTTCATCTCTCTCACACCACACCACAAACCCAGTCATACTCTCACACATGCTCTCACCTCTCTCTCTCTTTCACACACACCCATTCAAGCTTACACTGTCATACACGCTTTCATCTCTTTCTCTCCCTCACACACACGCACACGCACACACACACACATGCAAGCTTACACACACACTTTCATCTCTCACACACACCCCTCAGTCTCCATTCATACTCACATACTCTCTTTCACACACACACATACACACATAGACACACACATTCAATCTTAAACACACACTTTTATCTCTCACACACACACCTCAAACCCATTCATACTCTCACACATGCTCTCACATCTCTCTCTCTTTCACACACACCCATTCAAGCTTACACACATGCTTTCATCTCTCTCACGCACCCCCAATCCACATAGTCACACACATGATGCTCTCACCTCTCTCTCCCTCTCTCTCTCTCACACGCACATGCACACGCACACGCACACACTCATTCAAACTCAAACACACACACTCACAATTGGGCTGTCTCCTCCAGTCCCATCCCCCAGCCGCCACATCAAGCAGGAGATCCTCATCCTGGTGCAGGAGTCGCCACCCTCACCACCTGCTCTGCTTCCTGCATCGCCGCTGCTGCTGCCTGCTTCTCCACTGCAGGTCCACCACTCCTCACACCACCTCCACTCTGACTTCTTCTGCACAGCAAGACAGCAGCAGGTAAGCAAAGCCTGCTCGGCATTCTGTGTGCCCATGGGTCCTCTCTCCCTCATGGAAGTTGCTTTCATGCAACTTCTGGGAGAGAGAAGGAGGTGCCAGGCAGGCTGCAAGGATGGAGGAGGAGGAGGAGGAGGTAGGTGGGGGCAGAGCCATGGGAGGGTGCTCAACGTTGAATTGGGGGTGAGGGAGGGGGAGGGGCCCCATGGTGCCACTTCTGCCTGCCAAGAGAAATACTGCTCAAGAGAAAGTCACGCACCTGTTGGGCAAGATGATAGCTGTTGATGGCCAGCCCTTCTCCATTGTCAGGGACACAGGCTTTAAGTGGCTGATGGGGTTCCTGGCACCCCAATTTAAGATGCCATGCCGCACCACTCTTAGCCATACGGTGGTGCCAGGCCTGTATAGGGCACTGAAAGATAGGGTGAAGGATCATCTGGCACTGGCAGGGACTGGGGGTGCCACTGTCCATTTTGCCACTGACCTGTTGTCCTCCAGGAACACCCGACATGCTTACCTGGCGGTGACAACGCACTGCTGGGAGGACACAGAGTTGGCATTGGACAGTGGCAGGAAGGATCCTGAAGCAGGATATAGGTGGGCCCTGCTTCAGGCGGAAGTCATGGACTGCCCCCACACTGCCGGGAACATAGAGGCAGCCCTGAACACTGTGGTGGAGGAGTGGGTCATGCCAAGTGCACCGTTCACCCCGGTGTGTGTGGTGACTGATAATGCGACTAATATAGTGGGGGATGTCCGTGATGTGAGGTTTACCAGCATCCCTTGTGCAGCACACACCCTCCACCTGGTGGTCACGGATGCTCTGGGTTTGGGGGAGAAGGGGATTGGGGCAGGCACCCTTAACTCCCTGATATAGTGGGGGAGGAAGCTGGTGGGCTTCTTTACCAGGAGCATGAAGGGCAGTGATATACTCCGGGCCAAGGAGGCTGAGCAAGGCTACCCAGGGCATCTGCTGGTGCAGGACATGTCCACGAGGTGGAATTCCACCTTCCTGATGCTTGAGTGGCTTCTGGAGCAGAAAGCCACCTTGCATCAGGTGCAATTGTACACCGACAGTGGGGTGCCTCCAGGCTTCAATGGGCCAGAATGGGAGACCCTGGCATAGACGGTCCTAGTTCTAAGACCGTTCCATGAGGTGACAGACACCATCAGCTCATCCACAGCAACAATACGTCAGGTGACCCCTCTGGTCCAGAGTCTCCACGGGAGTCTGGAGGAGATCATGGTGCAGGGGCAGGATTGTGGCCATAGGGGCAAGAAGCTGGGGGCTGAGGCGGTTGGGCTGGTGCAGAAACTTAAGACAGGCCTGATGGTGAGGTTTGACAAGCTTCTGAAGCAGGGGGAATATGTTGTTGGAACAATGCTGGACCCCAGGGTCAAGGCCAGAGTGGCACGAAAGTCATCCCTCTATGGCCTCTGGAAGGATGATCTTGTGGGGAGAGTCCGGAAGGCAGAGTGTGCTCTTGAGAGTGCGTAGCAGCAGCAGCAGGATGCCCAGGGGTTGGTGGGAGTGGGAGCAGCTGCCCCTCTCAGCCAGCGGGGTCTATCCCTGCCCCCAGCATGAGCAGTAGCAGCAGCACCAGCTGCAGCATGATTAGCAGCAACAGCACCCCTACTGCCAGCAGCCATCCTGGCTCCATGGGTGTGGTTACAGGCAAATCCTGCTGCTGCTGCTGTCTCTCTGTTCCACGGGTTCTATGCCCAGTCAATCTAATCTCTGCTGCTGCTCTCAACACTGCCTCTGCTCTCTGTGCCCGGGCAATCCAATGTGTGCTGCTGCTCCCAATGCTGCCTCTGCTCTCTGTGCCCAGGCAATCCAATCTCTGCTGCTGTTCCCAATGCTGCCTCTGCTCTCTGTGCCATGCAATCCAATCTCTGCTGCTGCTCCCAATTCTGACTCTGCTCTCTGTGCCTGAGCAATCCAATGTGTGCTGCTGCTCCCAATGCTGCCTCTGCTCTCTGTGCCCGGGCAATCTAATCCCTGCTGCTGCTCCCAATGCTGCCTCTGCTCTCTGTGCCCGAGCAATCCAATGTGTGCTGCTACTCCAAACGCTGCCTCTGCTTCTGTGCCCACGCAATCCAATCTCTGCTGCTGCTCCCAACGCTGGCTCTCCTCTCTGCAGTTCACAAAAAAACATCTTCCCAATTATGGGGAGGTTATTTTCAGGCCAAAACGAGTACTCCAGATAAGCAAGCCCTGCTGCGTTGTCAGTTCTTATCATGAGTAGGAGTGTTTACAGCATGAGATATATGGGGGGTGTACTTGCTGGAGAAAGCACAGAGTTTATACAGAGTAATAAACAGTGTCCACCAAAAAACAGTAATCAGGTACAACAGTAATGGATAAACTACACTAAAAAGCTTTAGCATTGCTGGAAATAACTGGTTCGTTTTGTAGGCTTGAAGGATACGTTTCAAGGCCCAAGACAGATTCTGATGGTAGCCATTATTTTTCCTCAGAAAATACTATTTAAACTAATACAATAACTGCCACTACTTGCTTTTTCCTATTTTTGTGGAGTTCATTTTTTTAGTCAAATGGGGTATTAGATGGGGCCACAGCACTCACTGCCTTGTCAGGCATACAGACCCTACTTGCTTCTCTGTGAGGCGTGTCTGGTTCTATGCATCCCTCTCCACTATAAACCTTACAAAGCCCCTTCCTTCCACAAGATAATTATCCCAGGCCATGTACGCGGGCAACAGTGCTGCACAGCAGCCAAACATTGCCCGAATGCAATAAAGAACAGGAGGAGTTCTACAGGCGCCCTGCCTTTCACAAAGAAAAGAGAACTCTTCCCGGGGGTCCCGACCCATCTTGAAGTGGAAGGTTTTCTAATGGAGATCCATTGGGGAACTGCACCAGCTTGAGAACAAGGCAGATAATTGCATCCCGAGGCACGTCTGGGTGGGGTGTTGCTCTCTGCAGGCACGTGGGGCTCGGAGATGGAGGAGAAACAGAGTTGGTGAAGGCTGGGTCCGTTTGTGCTTCTGGTTCCACCCTTCTGATCACAGCTGAAGATGTTTTTCCATCCTCCCTCTCGGTTTGTAATTCTGAATCTTGCCAGAGACAGTGAGTGGGAACTTGTTGACAAACACTATGTACTGTGGGATCTTGAAATGAGAGAGCTTCCCTTTGCAGAATGCTTTGATCTCCTCAGCTGTGCACTCCTGAACGGCCTTCACCTTGATGCAAGCACATATCTCCTCTCCCATTTTGGGATAGTTCACACCAAAAATCCTTTTCCTTCAATGGGCACCAGGAGTGGACAAACTCAAACCTGCTAGAGGTCAGGAACCTGACAGCGGCTGAAGACATCTGCCAGGGTTACTTGAATGTTGAATTGCTTCAGAACCTGGAGGGCCTGCTACTTTGCTTTTTCTGAGCAGTTCACAGAGAAACACCGTCCCTTTCCTACCTGGGACTGCAGAGTCTGATACGGGAGTCCATAGGTTAAAATGACCCTTCCTTCTTTTCTGGCAATCTCAGCAGCTTTCCTGTGGTCATCATCATTCTCTAGCATGTGGACTACTCCGATGCAGCGAAGATACCGGCCAAGCCCCTTCAGCATGTTATCACAGACAACACTGAATTCCTTGGGGGAGATAGCAGGAGAGCTGCTCCTTGTTTCCTCACCAACCACCACAAATTTCTCTTTGGAAAGCAGTGGCATCTCTTGTTTATTCTTCTGCTTCCTTATTCTGGGTTTTGTACTTGTTTTCCCCACAAGACTCTTTGTGAAGTTTGAACCCAGACCAAAGGCTGCTGGATCCTCACAAAACTTCTTATAAACCTCCAATAAGCAGTAAGCATCACAAGCTGCATAGCTCTCTGTGACATGGGTTCTGTGCCTGAGCATAGTAGTAATAATTTATTGCGTGACAATGAAGTAATTGCAAAGAAGGAAGATAAACTCACAAGTTAAAATACATAATGCTTAACGCTGTCATGAATATATACAACCACAGCTACTTAGCAAACAATATAGCTTAACAAAATATACAATAAAATTGACTTTTAAAAACTCAATACCGAAACGGGGGTTCTGGGGGTAATAGGAGAAGGACCAAAAGGACTTATACACTTCACCACCTTAATAAACCTAAATCAGATGTATCATTATAAAGCCAGTTATGCTCCCCAATAAACTTATCTTCTCGGACCAAAGCCTGCCTCAGCCCGCCTTCCTGCCTCTCATGCCAAGGTGCCTGTCTGCCCACCCAGGTTGCTTCCAAGAGAGAGAGAGAGAGAAATAAGTGGAGATCCTTGCTACCCTGGCACGTGTTTGGGTGGGGGTGCTGCTCGTGCCAGAGCCCCCCACACCACAGTACCCTCCCTCGCTCTGTGTGGCATAGAGACAGTGCTAAGGGATGCTGGCTCTCTCTGGGGTGCTAGGGGTCAGGGGATGCAATGGATTGCAACAAGAAAGCCCCTGGCTGGCATGTTCAAATGCTGCCCTTATTTGGGGGTGCATAGGGCATGGGATGGCAACTGGATAGTGGAGACCCTTGCTAGCCTGGCAAGATTTTGGGTGGGGGTGCTTCTCAACAATGCTTGCCTATCTCTTAGGATCGACTGTCTAAGAGATCCTTGGTCTATATGCTATCCGTTCCAAGGGTTCTGTACCATGGCCACCAATGTCTGCTTCTTCCAGTGCCAAAACTGCCAATGGCCCCCAGGTCAGGCCTATATGCTGTCTGTACTATGATGCCACGGCATAAAGAAACAGCTGCTGCTGCCAGACCTATATGCTGTCTGTGCCAAGTGTTCTGTACCCCAGGTTGCCACCAAGCTCTAAGACTGCCTCAGCCCAACTTCCTGCCTCTCATGCCAAGGTGCCTGTCTGCCTGCCCAGGTTGTTGCCAAGAGAGTGAGAGAGAAAGTCCACCCACTGCTTGAAGGAGAGACAGACACGATCCCACCCATGCTGTCACCTGCACTATTTGGCCACATTGGCCAGAGAGAGAGAGAGAGAGAGAGGTTCCCAGCTAGAAAGAGGGAGATGGGGGTTAGAGGGGGAGAGGTAGGTATATCCTGGATGCTACCTGCCAGAACCAGGAAGAACTCCCTTCTGTGCTCATGCACCCATTAATGCCATTGCACACATCCAGCACACAGCAAACCTACCATAATGAGATGGAATATAACCCACAACATCTTATGCACTTCGCTCCTCCTCTGTCCCTTCTCTCACCCTTCCACGCCTTCCCTGCTCCCCTAAGTGCCTTCATCCATTCTCACTTGCTGCCCCCCATGCCTGGAACTCCCTCCCTGTCCACATCCGCCTTGCCCCCTCCCTTCATACCTTCAAATCTCTCCTTAAAACTCACCTCTTTCGCTCTGCTCTGTCTGACTCTTTATCCTGCTGAGCCACTATTCCTATACCTACGATCGGTTTACCCTTATCCTTGCAACATGGACCTGCCTGCTGTCATTCTCATCGTAACCAAGCCAAGTACGTGCACTTGAGACCTCGCATCTTCATGAATGTTAGACCCCTTGTCTCTCCCTCTGTTCCCCTTCCTAAGTCTCTCCCCCAGCTCCTGTCTCTCAGATTGTAAGCCCTAGGGGTAGGGACTGTGTCTATTTTATTACTTTGTAAAGTGCCAGGTACACTGCTGGCACTATATAAATATTTGTTAATAATAATAATAATAATGTGCCTGTCTGGATGGCACGTGCAAATCCTGCCCTTATTTGCGTGCTAGGGATGGCAATGGAGAGACCCTTACTGGCACATGCAAATCCTCACTGCCCTTATTTGGGTGCTAGGGATGGCAACTGGACCCTTGCTGGCACGTCTAAATCCTGCCCTTCTTGGGGTGCTATGAATGGCAATGGGAGACCCTTGCTAGATGGCTGGCATGTGTATGGGCAGATGCTTCCTTCGCCTCATGCTGTGACTGCTTGAAGAGCTCCCTACAGTACCCTCTCTCTCTCTGGCAGACATCCGCTACCACCCGCTGATGCCCACTGTTTGTGCCTGACTGCCCACCACCAACCCACCCACCCGCCCGCATGCCAGTGAGCTAGCTCACTCTAAAGGGTAGTATTCCTCTTGCCCTCAAAGTAAATTTTTTTTTTACAGCCCTGGCAGCACCTCCTGTGCCCACTTGCTCCTCTGCTGAGGAGCCGACCTCCACCACCGAAGGTCCAGCAGCAGCAGGAGCCTCTTTGCCCGACTGTACTGGCTCCTCCACCTTGTACTTCCCCCAGAACTGGTGTTTAATCTTCACACTCCTCTTTTTTTTTTTTAGTCCACCCACACACAAACAAACAGCCAAACAAACACACCCACCAACTCACCAACCAGCCAAAACCAACACAGTCAAACCAACACACAGTCCAACACAGTCAAAACACACCAAACGAAACCAAACAGCCAGCCAGCCACAACACACATGCTCTCTCACCACACAAGCGCTGCACACACTTGAATTTCTGGTTTCCAGCTTCCGACGCAATCATGGGACCACACGATACCTAGACCGAAACCGAAACCGATTTCTGAACGCCCGAACCGAACGAAATGCCACCAAACCAAATGATAGAACCTGAAGCCGATCCTCAGACCGAACGACTGAACCCAAACTCGGTTCCCGAACCCAACGACCAAATGACCAAGCGGCGACCTGTTCGCACATCCCTAAATGACTACTTTCTTTCCACACAGCTCTTGTTTGTTGAGAATGACCTCTTTCACATTCAAATTGATAGTCTTTGTGGGGCTAAAGTTTTGAAGGGATATCTGTCAGCAGTTTCATTGCTTCTGCCAATTTGTATTTTATTTATTTATTTATTTATTTGGATTCTGGTCTTTTCTATTTCCCAAATCAGACCTGTTTTTTTCCCCCTCACTGCCAGAACAATCACTGGAAATACTTTTAGGGAAGTCAAGGAAACTGGACTGTGTCCAGCCAGTCTCTGGATATTTTCAAATGCAACACTACCATGGGTGGCCACGTTAACTCCAGCGTGGCCACCCATGGTGGTGCCATGTTTATTCCTGCCCGCCAGATGTTTGCTGCAGGCTGGAATAGTTACCCCGGATCATTGCAGGATTAACTCCTGGATGTGCGCTGGGCTCCCTGCCAGTGCACATCCCAGAGTTAGCCCTGCCACAGTCCAGGGAAGCCTACTCATATTTTGGTAGAGTGCGTCATCATGTCTGACGGCTCACTGTAACTAACTCCAGCTCATGGCTGGAGCTTCTCTGGATGGGCATGAGGCCTCATAGGTTGCCGCACCCACCTGCCAGGGAGGAGACGGGGCTGTGCTGAGCAGCGCAGGGGGCAGGGCCATGCAGAACCAAGTCTGCACATCCCCCCGCCCTCTTCCCACCTCCTCCCCAGATCTGGCTGCTGGCATGTTTGTTTGGCAGCTGAGCCTGATCTTGGGGTAGGATCAAAGTATGATAGTTCAAAGAGCTGTTACATCTGAAAATACCCCCTCTCATTCCAGCCCCCTTTAGACTAGGGATTGACCTTCCCAAAGGAATAAAGAGACAAAAAGAGGAGATAGGTGTCTAGGCACTGTCTATTTTTTTCATTCTGTTCCCTGCAGTACTTTCAAGCCACTGTTCTTGCAAAAAAGGCAATACCTATGGCTGCCTCCAATCAGGCAATGTCAAGGTAGAGGCACCTTTTATTCAATCCATCTCTTCTACTCTACAGGGCAAGGGCACCTGCTCACTCTGTACTTGGAGAGAGTAAGAGGGTGGATGTCGCATGTCCTGTCCAACTTCCTAATTAATGTATTACCTCCACTTCAAAGGGAGGAGGGTGTTTTTCCAGTGCAAGCTTTTGCTATATCCAGAAGTTAATTTTGTCAAGTGAGTAAACTCATCTCCCCTAACTTCTGCCCTCTTTTTGTAAACCATAAATCCAAACTGGGCTTTTGATGACCACTCTAGGTCAGATTGCTGCACACTAAGCCAGATCTCTGAACCACTGGTTACCATAGTCCACTTTTCCTCTTTCCCCCACAATTCTCCTGCCTACATTTTTCATAAATACCCCATCTAGGTTTCCTTTGCATTCTTCTCACAAATGTGGGCCTGATTATTTGTTGTCTGGCACCTCATGTATTTTGGAATAACAGCTATATTGCAACATTGCCCAGGTGAAAAAAGATAGACAGTTAGGCCACTGGACTTGTCCATATGTTTCCATGCTCCTCCTCATTCTTGGAATTCTCCCCCTCCTTGCACCAATCCAAGGTCTTAATGATAATAAGTTCCTTGATGCTAATAAATTCCTTTTTTCCTTTAATTTCAGAGTCAGACCTTTCATTTTCTCTCTCCTGTATTCTGCTTGAACTTCATAAAATTATGCTTCCGTGTCAGCTCAGCTTTTGAGCATGTAAGATGTGAATTGTTCCTGTGATTATAAAATTCCACAGCTGGTACCTAACATGCTCCAGATGGGCCGTTCATGATTGATTTGCACATTAGGTTTTGCACTCTCAGTTATGTCCTGAAATGAGCAGCCATATTTGTATTATTTATTATGGATTCCTAGGGGGAAGTTTTATCCTCAATTTGTCTTCCTCAAGGGTCCAGTCCTGAAGTTCTCTTTCACAGAGTTTAGGTATGTTGACATCATCACTTATACCATTCAAGGACTGGACATGACTTCTCTAAAAGAGTACGGACAGACAACCAACATTACCTGAAGTTGGAGTGAAGAACCGCATGCTAAGCAAACAGAGAGGTAAATAATATAGATGATCATTTTTAGTAAAATTATAAACAAGCCAGGACAAATCCCCGTTACATTTGAGCAGAAGGGATATTATGATGTTGAGCAAAATAGTGACATATAGTCATCCAAAGTATGATGCAACTTCGCTGTTTGCATTTCTTATCTGACATGTTCATATCTTTCTTCAGGGCACAGACAGAACACATAAGAGGTATAGACAGACAAGACAAAGCCTTGGGATTTGCTTATACCTCTCCAAGGTAAAACTCAGCAGATGAAGTTAGCACCAGTGCCAGACACATTCCTTGAGTTTGTGAGCACACCAAGGAGAGGGAAAATATCAGAACTGTGGGCCAATTAAAAGAGACATAAGTAGTAAGACACCTGATAGAAAGGATAATTTGTGGATCCAAGACACCTTTCACTTTGTTGTCTAAGTGTCCATCATCCTCTGGATAGGCACTGGAGAATTACAGCGAAGGCAGGAGAAGAGAAGAATACACTAACAAAGAATTCATAATAAATATTGAGGACATGACATCTCATTGTCAGGAAGTCTTCAAATATTTAAGACTGATTTTGTTGCTCCTGGGAGACGCCTTAAATATTGTAAATAAAATAATTACAGCAGCAAAAGAGCTTGCATTCCACACGTCAAGGGGAATCAGAATTTATCTTAAATGTATTTTGAATGAAAAAGCAAAGCAGGGAATTCGTTACTAGGAGAGGGAGAAGAATCCAGCTGTTAATGAGGCCATCAGATCAAAGGCCATCAAAATAAAAAATAAAAAGACGAGGAGGAAGACAAAGATGAATGTGTTTTGCCAGACTGCAAATGTGCATGGCTAATTCATAGCATATAACATATTGCACAAAAATAGGTTAGCATGACATGTTCAGGATAACATGATTTCACCCTCCCAGAGAGCATAGAGTCACTTGTAAAACCATCATTATAGCATAACCAGAGTGTCTACAGGTCCTGAATTCACTCAAATTCCTCAGTTTGAAGGGTCAATTGAATTTTAATGGCCGACAATTTCAATGTTAAGCACGAAGAATGGGAACACTCTTACCAAGTGCCTCTACTAACAATGAAGAGATCTAAACACTGAAATTGATCCTTTGTGGCTAAAGCCTGTAGAAGCTGAGGCCTTGCTGTCGGTGGGGCCGATCCCAAGCCCTGTGGCTCCCACGCTCAGCCACGTACAAAGTGTGCAGGCACATTGTGCCCTAGGGAAACTACATGCATGCGCATGGTATCCAAAGGGCTTGGGATCAGCCCCACTCGTTGTTTCTACTTTATTTCTTCATTCATTATAAGGAATTTTTACTCAAGCGGCATTTCAAATAAGTAGAAGCACAATTATTACTGTTTTCATTCATAAATGCAATGACCGGATGCTATCATTTTGGTATATAGGACAAGTAGAATGAACAGCTGTGATATGTTGTGAAGTGTGCCCATTCTGGAAAAACTCTGCAGCTGTAAAGCAATATGTTGCATGTCTTCTAATATGCTGCACTGTAGGGTACTCCTGACCACTGTTTTCTTCCGAAGCAAGAGTGGTCTCGACTGTGTGGCTTTGGTTCCTGCAAAATCTTTAGTCACTATGGGTGCAATGCTATGGATGCAGCACTTTTGACGCTGGCGCTAATCCTTTGTGATAACACATGGCATTGGTTCAGAGGACGCCTGTGCCAAATGGAGGCAGAATCAAGATGTGAGTGGGCTCCACAGAGAACTCAGAGTGTAGCCACTAACTCACGGATATATGACATCACTCGATACCATGCAACTAGCGACATGAATAGCACTCATTGTAGGACATTGCTTGATACTAGCGCTGAATATGAAAAAAGATTCTCATGAGAAATCTTACTGTTTTGAGATCCGGGATCATCCCAGAATGAGTTCTTGGGCAAAAAAATAAAATAATTGTAAAAAACGTCGTTGCACATGCGCACAGTGCCACTGGACTGTTTTGTGCATGTGCCAAATCGCTGCTGCCCTTAACCAGATACTGGTGATACTATTGCCACCATTTTGGTTAAGGACAGTGGCCATTTTGTGCATGCACAAAACAATCTGGTGGCCAATCCGCAATAATGTGGGTTTTTAGAAAAATAAATAAAATAAAATAACATTATTTTCTCACTGAGAACTCAGTGAAACTATCCTGGTTCTCAGTTCATCTAAGATGAACTACGACCTGGGATTTCAACTTTTAAGAGATTTCATTTCAGCCCTAGTTGATACTGGCTCTCTTACAATTGTGTAAGCGGTGGTGGGTATGCTTGAGCCCTAACTTTAATAAAATACCACAGTGCAAGTAATATTGCCACAGAGAAAGACTATCCCCTTGTGCAGTCTTCTAGATTCTACCTAAACCCCTGTGGATAAGCCTAATTGTATCACTGGCAAGTTAAGAGGAAAGCAACTCTTACCCCTTGAGCTTCTCTGCATGCACTTCAGCTAAATGGTTTTTTCTAAGTCTGGTTATTTGGCATCTTTAAGATGTCAATTGATTTTAAGATCGTAAGCCATTTAGTTGTTCATTGAGTCCCATGACATTACAGAAGCATATTTCAATATGGGTTATGATATTAACTCAGTATATCAATTCATGCTGCATTAAGAAAGGAGGGCCTCAGAGAGCATAAAAGGGAAGAAAAATGGTAGCTGGAACGTAAGCTTCCCTAAAACAAATACATTAACAGGAATAGCAACATAAAAGTTTCCTCCTTGTGCTGAGAGCAGGCATAAAACAAATATGCATGTCTATTGTCTAGACATTATTCAGCCTCTGTATATTGACAAATTTATTTTGATGAGACAAATTAAAACTGTTTTCTCTGCTAGGACGTGCTAATGTAAACAAACAGAAAGAAAATAGCAGAGGTCATAATTTACATATCGCAATTCATATCGCACTCATAAGTTTTATGTGAATGTGCTATTCACCAGATCTTACCCTTAATCAAATGAAACTAAATGTTAGACCCTATGTTGTGATTTTCCTCCCTGGATCCCTGGTTAGGTATTATTAAAGCTCTATTTTACACACAGGGAAACTGAGATGCAGAAAGGCAGATAGCGTATACAGAGTCACACAGAGAATCAATGCAGGAAAAGAAGCCAAACGTTATGGCATTAAGTTATTGAATTAATTGGCTTTAAGCATTCAGACTGATGTCACTGTATAACTGACTGACTTTAAAATACTTTAAAGGCAAGAGAACAGAATATAGCATGAAATATGGTGATGTCATAGCTTATCAATTTTTCTCAGTACTAATCTGTGAAGACCAATGATAGGGCATCAGATACATCGGGAACATTAACTGTTTTCCATAATGTCTGTCAAGAACATTGCCTCTGTCCTTGTCACCCACGCTCAACTAGTATTGGTAACTAACTGCATATGCCCTAGTCCAGAGGGGGAAAAAAAAATCAGAAACGTTCCATGCTCCATCAAATCTCAGCCACATTGTCTCTAATGAATCAATGATGCAGAACATTTTTTCTCATCTGAACTAGCATTTAACCAATTTCAATACCAGTTGAGAGGGAATCTGTCGCTTGTCAGCAAGAAATCATTTTATTGGACATGGCCAAAAGGTAAGAATAGGGTGTAATTCTGTCTTCATGCTCAATTCAGTCCATTGACCCTTTACTGACAACAACAAATATAGGCAATGGTAGGGGCATGCCACTAAGTAATATACTCAATCTGTGAGACTGAAAGGATGCAAACCTCTCACAAAGAAAAACATGTTTTTGTATATAAACACACACACACAGCTATTTTGGCGTGCTGGAGATAACATGACTTGATTTCTTGGAATACCTTGGCTTATTGTGGTTTAATGTGATGTCATACAAGATAATTAATCGCCTGCTACGTTAAACCAAATAAATGTTCAAGCAGCCTTGAAAGATGTACGGATGCAGGAGGCTCGCTGCCACCTGTCACAAATGGAGTTAGATCTCTTATTCTCTCCGTATTCCTTCCTAATGAGGAACACACACTAGTCTGCACAAACAAGCAATTTCCCCCGGCTGGCTTCAGGAAGTAGAAAAATAATTGGTCTTGGGAACAGGGCAGGTTGCTAGTACAAGCCAAACTTCAAGGGAATTAATTTACAGCTATTAATAAGGAAAACAAGAGAACCATTTACTCTTTACTTTAATTTTTTCGCTAAAAATCAGCAGACTGCAGATTCAAAACAAAAGGGTTAAGTCTGAAGAGGGGTGGGAGAGACTCTGCATCTGCTTTCTATAGTTATTGGATTCTGCAGGCACAAAGGTCTGCCAGATCAGGTACTCAATGTCTAAATTACTCTACTCTTTTCCAGACTGTTCTAGCTGTTTGCTCTGACTCTGGGGAGTTGTTCTCTCAGTTTGTGGCACTCACTGATTGGAGTATTAGTTCTCTCTGTGAACAATCATGTGTTCTTAGTCTGTGGCCCCCTTCCATGGTGGTGATGGGATGGAGGAGGAGGGAGATTGAGCTCAGATCATGCATTCTCCATGAGCTACTGTTCTTTCTGGAGCTGGGACATTCACCATTTTGCAGTTCTGAGTCCTCTCTCATGTGTGCAGCCATTTAACCCATTAGAGCCTCCCTTTCAGAGTTCTAACCCCTTTGGTTGTGTTGTCTTTCTCTCTTCTGCTTGAGGTTCTAGGCCTACTCTAATTTAAGAATCCCATTCTAACTCTAGGGCCCCACTGCCTTCAGTACTTCCCTTACGATTCTAGAACTACTCCCACTTTGGCCTCACAACCTCCTTGCCCTGTTGGGATTACACCTAAGTAGAATTAAAAGAGAATACCAGTCTGAGCAAAAGCAGGTAACCCATTGAATTTCCAGTACTCAAATTGACATGGTAACAATAGAATAGTGTTCAGTGTCCGATTACGACCCGATTGGGTACCTGATGTCCTAATAGGTTGACTTCCAGATTTGTTTTTACATTTTGGTCCCAATATCCATCTATCAGGTTTCCATCAAGTTCCGATAATTTAGGGCCAACTTCCAGTCCCAGAAATCTACTTCTGGTTCCATTTTTGTTTCTTTTTTTTTAACCCTTGTTCCTTCTTCATTTTTCCTCCTTTAAAAACACTAATTTATGGGTTTTCTGTCCTGGAAAATCAATGTTCTGGTCACACAAAAACAACTTCAGATTCCAGGAAACTGCTCCCCATCACCTTAAAAAAACAAAAACAAAACTGTGCCACTTGTTTAGTTTTTCAACTCAATATACCGATTGGTATACTGCTATACCAATTGGGAATTGGTAAATCAAAATATCAGTACTGGAAGTATTAGATTTTTGGGGTTTACAAGTACCTAAATGGTGCCTGAGTAACCTGCTAAGTACTTGATGTGGTACTTAAAAATGTGGGTATTACCCATGGGTATTCAATTTTGTATTTGTTTCAGCTTTACACCTAACTCCTCTTGGCTTGGCCACCAACTAGAAATAGGGCTGGTTTGGAACAACGGTTCCATTTTCATTAACAGTTTCTTGAAAACGAAGCAGTTGCTACTTATTTCTACCAAAATTCCGATTCCACTCAGAATCCCTGTTGAAAGAACTTAAAAAAAACCCAACCAAACAAAAAAACCCAGCCATGCACATGTGCAAATGACTGTCAGGTAATTTTGTGCATGTGCAAAAGGCTACTGCCCTTACTCAAAATGGCAGCAATAATGTCACCACCATTTTGGATAAGGGCAGCTATTTTGCACATGCACATTTTAAAAAAAAACAACTTTTCATTGGAGTCCAATTGGAATCAGACAAATTTTAGCCAAAAGAGGCAAATTGACCAGTTCCAATCAAAAATTGCAACCGGCAGAAGTTTGCATTCACCCCTAGCCAGAACATCTGCCCCTCACACAGAAAAACTTTGCCATGGGCCCATTGTCCAGCATCTGGCATTTCCGTCTTTGGGATTATGGGATAGTTCTAGACCTCCTTCCTCTGGTGGGTGTACTGCTGGTATTTTTTCCGTTCCCCTTAGATTTATTTGCCCTCCATGGAACACCACCACACTGGGCCTTGAGTATTTGATATTGACCACCCCCCATGTCTTTGTGTAAAGCCTTGGGACCCTTTGGGGCATGTATGCTCCCATGGGTCTCCATCATTTACTACTCCCACACTCTGGAGCAAGCCCTCAGAGGTGAACAGAGGTTATATCAACATCTCCTTACTGGACTCCCTTGGACCCTGTATCCTGAGTAGAACTGCAACTAGGAACCTGATGAATCTGGTGTGCCCAAATTGACCCAGCCTTGTTTGGACAACATCAATGACTGAATGGGCTACTCGAACATGCCAGTTCGCCTTTGGGAGTGATAGGCCCCATCTGGGACTGCAGCAGAGCCTGGTTCCACTGCAATCCCAGCTGGGGCTTGTAGGTTTCAAAGGCTGCTCCCACTTCCACCCCCACAGTGCCTTTCACTTGAAAGTCCCTGTAGAGGGAAGAACTGGTCAGCCTTTTAAAAAAATGATAGGCCATGGCTTGGACTGCTGTGTAGCCAGGCTCTACATCACTCCCGGATGGGGCCTGTCAGTTTCTCTGAGTAATGCTGGCATTTTGGGGCATTGGGCACCTGACTGGTCCTCAGGTAGCCCATTGGGTGTCTGACGGGGTGCATGGAAAAGCGAGCATTGTCTGTGGGTACTAATGTTAGTACCCATTGCAGCTCTAATTCTGAGCCCTGATCATCCTTGCTGGTAATCTACCTCAATAGCACCTCGCCTTGGGTTACCAGTTGATGCTAATGTGCCTCTAGGTTCAGGTTGGTCTACCAGCTTTTCCTCCCCTGGCCTGTACTAGGAATGTGCGAACAGAAAGGGGTTCATATGTTCGGCCGTTTGGTCCAAAAACTGTGTCCAAGGGCAGCTCAGGGAAATCCAGCAGAGTAAGGTTCAGGAAGAGCAACTGCTCAACCAACTTGGTCCCCAATCTCAGGTCGTGCGTGGAGCAAATGTCCCCCACCATGGAGATACCCACTCGCTGAGGACACTCATTGGTGGGCAGGACAATATACCCTTGGCCACTTTGGACAGGGCCGGCCACATGTTGGTCTTGCCAGCCCAGTAGGCCAAGGGATTGCTGCTGGGCTCACTGCAGGGATCCTCCTCCAGGTAGCGCTCCACTGCTGTAGAGGTGCTGTCACATTCCCTCAGGTAACTGCGCCTTGGCACCACCTCCACCACTGTCCTCAGCCATGCTGCTTGCCCTGCTGTGCATGGGCTCGTGCTTCCCAGAGTGCCCTGCACATACGAGCTGCTGCTTCTCGTGATAGGGGTGCTGCTCAGCCTGCTGCTGGTGCTACTAATGCTTGGGCAGGGGGCAGGGATAGACCCCGCTGGCTTAAAGGGGTGGCTTCTCCCACTCTCACCATCCCCAGGGGTGTCCTGCTGCTGCTGCTGCTACCACCATGCACTCTCGAGATCCCTCTCTGCCCGCTGGACCCTGTCCACCAGCTCAGCCTTCCAGTAGACATAGACTGCTGTCTGCTGTGCCATGCTGCCCTTGACGCTGGGGTCCAGCATGGTTACCATCACATATTCCTCATGCTTCATCAACTCGTCCAACCGTGCCTTCAGCCCTGCCTTCAGCTGCCGCACCAGGACAGAGTGTCCCTGACCACCAGGTAATGGGTGTGTGCAGCGCAAGGGATGCTGGTGAAGCCCCCCTCATGGATTTCCCTCAATATGTTCACCGTGTTGTCTGTCACCATGCACTTCTTGGTGAAGGGTGGGCCTGGCATGACCCAGTCCCTCACCATGGCAGTCAGGCCTGCCTCAATGTTCCGAGCTGTGTGGGGGCCAGCCATTGCTTCTGCCTGAAGCAGGGCCCACCTATAACCTGCTTTGGGACCCCTCCTGCTACTGCCAGATGCAGCTTCTGGATCCTGCCACCAGTGCACCATGACTGCCAGGTAGGCATGCTGTGCGTTTCTACTTGACCACAGGTTGGTAGTGAAGTGGAAGGTGGCACCCCCAGTCCTTGACATCTGTTCCCTCACCTGCTCCTTTTAAGCCCGGTACAAGCTTGGCACCACCTGCCGACTCAGGGTGGTGCACGAGGGTAGCTTAAACTGGGGTGCCAGGAAGCCAATCAGGTGCCTAAACCCCATGTCCCCAACCACAGAAAAGGACTGGCCATCCATCCGGGTATGCCGTGCAGCATCAGCCCTACACAGGTGGCCGGGGTGGAGGTGTAGCGATTATTTTTAGAGAGGATTGGCCTGTTAGGAGGTATCCAGTTCAGGAGATTGAAGGTATTGAGGCACTTCATGTGGTGTTCGATTTGACTGGGGGCAACCTAGGGGTGCTGCTGGTATACCGGGCTCCTTCTTGTTCGGTGGCATCCCTGGCCCCTCTAGCAGAGCTGGCCTTGGAGGTGGTGTTTGGCTCGTCTAGGACTTTGGTCCTGGGGGACTTCAACGTCCACGCCGATGCCGGCCTTGTCAGGGCAGAGCGAGAATTCATGGCCGCCATGGCAACCATGGATTTGTCCCAGGGGGTTATCTGCCCGACCCACGTGGGGGGGCATACCCTCGACCTGATCTTCAGTTCTGGCCTTGAGGCGGGGGGTCCGGATGTGGGGGACATTACAGCAGTGCCCTTGTCATGGACGAACCATTATCTCCTTCAGGATAAACTGAAACTTCCCCTCAGAAGGAGGAAGGACCAGTTAGGATGGTCCACCCTTGGCAGCTGATGGAACCTCAACAGTTACAGGAAGTCCTGCGGAAATTAGCCTTGGACCTGGACGGTCACTCTGTTGATGAGCTGGTCCAGTCTTGGAACATCTTGCTGGAGGAAGCCATCGACAGGATGGCTCCGAGACGCCCTCTGCCTCGGTCTCATCACCGCAGGGCCCCTTGGTTTACCTAGGGGCTGCGGAGTATGAAGCAATTAGGCAGGAGGCTGGAGCGATGCTGGCAGCATACTCGCTCTGACTCTGACTGACTTCTCCATAGGGCCCATTTGCGGTCCTATGTTGAGGCTGTGAGGACAGCAAGGAGGGAGTTCCTTGCTGTCCTCATAGAGTCCGTGAAGTCACGTCCAGCGGAGCTGTTTCGGGTGGTGCGGGGGTTGGTTAGTCTGGCCTGACTCCACCTGGATGGGGATACATCCCAGGCCCACTGTGAGGAATTTGTCAGCTACTTCGCGGACGAGATCACTCGGATTGAGAGCGACTTTGCTGCCGGAGCAGGGGCAGTATGTAGAGAGTGCGAGGTGGTGGAGGCCCCGTCTAGTCCATCTTTGTGGGGGGAGTTTCAGGAAGTGATGCCGTCCGATGCAGTGGATGTCCTGGGGTCTGTGTGGGCCATGTGTTGTGAACTTGATCCATGCCCGTCCTGGTTGGTGAAAGCCTCCAGGGAGACATTGGGGATGGTGCTAGCGAGTGTAGTGAACATGTCCTTGCAGCAGGGGAGGTTGTCACCCAGTCTCAAGAAGGCTGTGGTGCTTCCCCTGCTGAAGAAACCATCATTGGATGTGGACGCCCTCGTCAGTTACCGACCTGTCTCTAATCTTCCCTTTTTAGGGAAGGTTATTGAGCAGGCAGTGGTTCTCCAGCTCCAGGTGTATCTCGACAGCATCGGTTTCCTAGACCCATTTCAATCTGAGTTCCGCCATGGCCATGGCACTGAGACGGGGTTGGTGGCCTTGGTCGACAATCTCCGCCGGGAGATGGATGCAGAATGTTCAGCAATTCTCATCCTGCTAGATCTCTTGGGCGCTTTTGACACCGTGGACCATGGGCTGCTGCTGAGATGGCTGTGTGACCTGGGGGGTCAGGAATGGACTGTTCTTGAATGGTTCCATTCATTCCTCTCGGGGAGATGCCAGCAGGTGGTGCTGGGGGAGGAGACATCTTGCCCCCACACCTTATCATGTGGCATTCCGCAGAGTTCTAGTCTGTCTCCATTATTGTTTAATGTTTATATGCAGACCCTGGGGGAGGTCGTGAGGGGGTTTGGGGTGCGTTGTCACCAATATGCTGATGATACTCAGCTGTACCTCTATTTTTCAGCGGACCCAGACCCTGCTATCTCGGTGCTATCCCAGTGTTTGGAGGCCGTGGCGGAATGGATGTGGCAGAGCAGACTGAAGCTCAACCCCGATAAGATGGAGGTGATGGTGGTGGGGAAAGCGAGGGAGGTGTCGGTCCCCCTGATTGGGGGGGGTTCGCCCTCCTAGCTCAACAGGTCCGGAGTCTGGGGGTGGAGTTGGACACGGATCTCCGCCTAGAGCGGCAGGTTGAGGCAGTCACTAAGGCTGCCTTTCGCCAGTTGTGCCTGGTGCGGAGACTGCGTCCATTCGTCTTCGGCCCAGACCTGGCCTCCCTCGTCCATGCCTTCGTCACCTCGAGGCTGGACTACTGCAATGCGCTCTACGTAGGGCTTCCCTTGTGCCTGGTTCGGAGGCTTCAGCTAGTGCAGAATGCGGCGGCCCGTCTCCTTTCGGGGATGGGTTGCCGGGAGCACATAACACCAGTGCTCCAGGCTCTGCACTGGCTGCCAATAGCATGCCGAGCCAGGTTCAAGGTGCTGGTATTGGTTTATAAAGCCCTCCACGGTCTTGGCCCCTCATACCTCAGGTACAGCCTCACCCTCCGTGCCCCGGAGCGGCTCGTTCGGTCTGCCGGGGGTGCCTTCTTGGAGGTCCCCCGCGTTAAGCGGGGGGCCACAATGGAGAGGGCATTCTCGGTGGCCGGGCCGCGTCTCTGGAACTCCCTACCGGAGGAGACCCGTCTGGCCCTGAGCTTGTTGTTGTTTCAGCGAAGATGCAAGACCTGGCTGTTCGCCCAGGCCTTTGGTGAGGGGGTGGGTAGGTGATTTTTATCTCCCCCATCCTAAATGGTTTTATATCCTAAATGGTTTTGTATCCCAGGCCCTGATTATTTTATGTTTTTAATATTTTTGGAATGGTTTTTATGTGTTTTAGACTGTTTTATATTATTGTTTTATGATTGGAAGCTGCCCCAAGCTGTGTTCAGGAGGGGCAGGGTAGAAATGTAATAATAAATAAATAAATAAATAAATAAATAAATAAATAAATAATAAAATTTCCCCTAACATGAGCGTGGATTTCAGTTGAAAGCCATGCCACCCTCCACGTCCTGCAGCTGCAGATGGACTTGGCAGCTGCCGCCACCTCAGCTCCTCCATGGTGCACTGACACTGCTGCTACTGCTGCTGCTGACACTGCTGCTACTGCTTTTGCTGCTCCCCCCTAGCAGTGATACCACTTCTGTTGCTAGAGGAAGCTGTTAGAGCAGGACGTTTACCCGCTGATGGAGGTGGACGACTGGCCGCTGCAGTTGGGAACCCACTGGCATCCACTGCCCCTGCCTGCCCGCTTAGCAGCACAGTGCTTTGGCATCCCTTGAGGTGCCTCACCATGTCAGTTGTGCCAAGGTTGGTAAGCACCTGCCCATGCTTCATCACCTTCTGTCAGTGGGATGGGGAACGGGGAGGTCTGTTAGGAATAGAGGGCGAGGGCAGATTGGGGCACTCTCAAAGTGCCCCTTCCTCGGCACAAGGGAGAGCTGTAATATGCCCATCAGGATAGTGTTTGGGCCGTTCCTTGGGCTTTCGCACCTGGAACTTAGGCCCCTATCATCATAGGGCGCCAAGGAATGAGGACTGGGGCACCCTGCCCACCATTCAACCACTCGTACGTTCGGCGTGCACTCACAAGGGGGGAAGGGTCATGCCAGGATAAGGTGAGGAAAGGGGGGGATAAGGGCCCCGGAAGGTTTGGGGGAGGCAGGACTCTCGTTCACTCCATGGGGAAGGACACCCACAGGGAGGAGGGGAAGGGCTACAGGCTACTTCACTCACACAGGCACTCACTCACTCAGGCTCTCCACGGGAACAAGAAGGAACACTCACCACGGCCACACTCAATCTTGTTTCAGCTCAGCCACTCAGGGGAAGCAAGAGGAAGACAGAAGGGGAGTCAGTCTCGAGGGTAGGAGGACGCTCGGTCAGCTTTCGCACCAGGGGCCAGTTTCAGATCACTGGCGCCGCTAGCCAGGCGGCGCCGACATTTTTTTTTATTATTTTTTTTAAACTTATTTTTATTAGACTTTTCCCAGTTTTCACATACAGTATTATAATACTATCAATGGGGACCTGGGGTTACAGCGTAACCTACTAACTTAAAACTTTTTTTACCTGGGGTTATATTTTCTTAAGACAAAGTGTAAAATTTGATTCTGTCAAATCAAGTTCCACTTGGATCATTTCCCAAATACAGCTCCATACCGCATAAAAGTTTTCCAGTTTCTGTTGTAGTTCAGCTTGGGTTCGTTCCATAGTCAGTGTTGTCCATAGCCTATGTCGCCATTTTTTGACCAATGGTTTTATTTTTGATTTCCAGTTACAAACGATGGTGTGAATAGCTGCTAGTCGAAGTTGTTGTCATGCACTGATTCTGTCTTTTGTTATGTTCATTTTTGGGAATATTCCTAGTAAAGCTACCTCCGGTAATTGCAGGATGTCAGTTTGTGCAATCTGGTTGAGGTATTTCCAGATGTCATTCCAGAAGCTTTGTACATATGAACATGTCCACCAGCAATGCATCCAGGTATCAGTTTCTGAGCAGCCCTGCCAACACTCCTGTGAATACTGTGGATTCATGATATGAAGTTTCTGTGGGGTAAAATATACCCTATAGGTTGTTTTTATTTATGGTTCTAATACTGATATTGATCTTGATGATCTGTGCATGACCGTCCATATCGTTGTCATGCCTTCAGCTTCTATTTGCCTTTGCAGATCCTCTTCCAAGGCAGCTATATATCCAGCATCCGGCAAATTAGTTATGGGGTTTATCACTTTATATATTCTTGATAACACATGTATTTGGGATGAGTCTCTATATAACACCTTTTCTAAAACATGAGGTTTCCTACTATAATGTGGTCTATTGTTTCTATTGTTGAATCAATTGTTAATTTTAGCATACGTTAAGAAATCTATTTGTTTTCCAATTCTATCCTGAATTGTGTCCTCTGTTAATATATCCTGGCCTATAAATAAATGTGAGGCCCATTTCAGGTCACATTTTTCCCACAGTTTCTTTGCTGTGTGTGGGATATTGGCAATGCTACTCCAATTGCCAAATATTGGCGTATATGGAGACTTGTTCATACATATACCAGACTTTTTAAACATTGCTTCCCATACTTGTAAGGCGTACCAAATAAACGGGTGATCTTTATCTTTTTGTTTTTTTATTTCTCCCCCATCCGTAAGTATCATAGCCATTTTTTTTTTGCCACAGGCTTCTTTTTAAATTATATTCCAATCTGGGAATTGCGAATCATGGTACCAAATCTTGATACCCCTTAAGGCAGAGGCCCAGTGATACATTTTGATGTCCGGCATGCTTAGACCCCCCTTTTCTTTAACAGTATATAGAATGGCTCGCCTTATTCGTGGCTTTTTCCTTTGCCACACTATTCGGGCTATACGTTTATTAACTATATTGAAGTATTCTTGGGGAATCTCTATTGGAAGGGCAAAGGATGTGTATAATAACTTTGGCAGTATTGCCATTTTAATTAGGTTGGTTCTACCTATCCATGAGATCCGCAGCTTACACCACTCTTCTTCTTTAGTTTTTATATCCTCTAGGAGTGGTAGGAAATTTAGTTTATATAACTCCCTCCATTTTTTAGAGATGTTTACTCCCAAGTACTTTATGAGGTTGCTTTGTATTTTAAACGGGGTGGAAATGAGCTTTTCTTGTTCTGTAAGTTTTTCCTCATTAAAAATCAGCATCTGAGAATTGTCTACATTCACCCTATACCCAGATATCTTTCCAAATCTTTGTATAGTGTCTAACAATTTAGGAACCGATCTGGGGAGCTCTGTTAGGCTTAGTAACATGTCGTCCACGTATAGGGCGAGTTTAAACTCTTTTTCATGAATTTTTACTCCTGCAATTTGATGGTGCTCTCTAATAGCAATGGCGAGGGACTCTATTGCTATATTAAATAAAAGAGGAGATAACGGACATCCCTGCCTCGTACCCCGGGTCAGTTGAATTGCCTCAGTTGTTTGACCCTCCATAATTATTCTTGCTCTTGGGGATTTATATATCAGCTCTACCCATTGTAGAAAATGTCCATCTATTCCCATTGTTTTCATCACTTCCCGCAAATACTTAAATTCCACCAAATCAAATGCTTTCTCCGCGTCAAGGGATATTATAGCCGCCGGTGTGTTGGTGTTTTTGATATGTGTTATAATATCGACAATTTTCCTTATGTTATCGATGCCAAGTCTTCTAGGGATGAATCCAGTTTGGTCTGGATTGATTATATCTGGGATGATTTCCATCAGTCTCCCCGCTAGTATTTTTGTGAAAATTTTGGCATCAGTATTGATCAACGATATTGGGCGATATCCACTGCATATTTCAGTATTTTTACCACTTTTGGGACATAGCATTATGTTAGCGTCATAGAAGGACTGAGGCATTGTTTGCAATCTCAGAAAGGCATTGTACACTCTTGTTAGGATCGGGTTTAGACTAGTTGTGAATGTTTTATAAAATTCCGCCAGGAATCCATCCGGCCCTGCCACTTTATTGTTTGATAACTTTTTAATTGCCTCTTGTATTTCCTTTACTTCAATTGCCTTGTTTAGGTAGTCAGCTTGGGTTTGCGTAATTTTTGGTATTTTAATTTTAGATAAAAATTCTTGTATACTTTTTTCCGTAGGTGCTGCAGTGGTATATATATTTTTTATAATACTCCAGGAAGCATTGCTCCTTTTCTTTCCCGGTAAGTATTTCAGAATTTTGGGTGCGCCTTATAAATGGTATATTTGCTTTTTGTCTTTTTTTTTTAATCAACCATGCTAGCACTTTGTCAGCTTTATTTGCCTTGTCATAATAGTAGGCTTTTGTATATCTCAGTTTGTTTACTATAGCTTGTGTTTCAATCAGATTAATTTGAGTTTTCAGCAGTGCTATGCGCTCTGCATTGATTTTTGGTTGTTTAGCTAGCTGTTTTATTTGCAAGTACAATTGACTGCTTTGTGCTTTTTTCTCTCTATGTAGTTGGGCGCTCAGCGAGATAAACTGCCCCCTGAGTACTGCCTTTGCTGCCTCCCACAGAGTCATGGGAGAAATTTCAGGCTGATCATTAAACTTCAGATCTTCCCCTATTGCTTCTTGTATTTGTTGCTGAACCCATTTATTTTCTAAATAACATTTTTTTAATCTCCATTCCTGCCTGTTGTTTTCTTTTTCCAATTTTGCATTAATGTCTACCACCACCGCATTGTGGTCGCAGAACGGTATAATTTGTATATATGATTTATCACAATACTTTATAACCTCTTTGTTTCCCAATATATGGTCTATTTTGGATGAGCTTTTATGGGGGCTGGAATAAAATGTGAAATCTTGTGTATTAGGATGGAATACCCTCCAGATTTCCTTCCAGTGATGGTCTCCTGCTGTTTGCGCTATTTTAGCCTGTTGCTTATTTAGTTTAGCCTTTGTATACAGGTCTAATGTTGAAAGTGGGGCATTAAAATCTCCCATGATTATGGCTTTACCCTGAATTCTGTTTGATATTTTTGGTATTACATCACAGAGATAAGCCCTTGTGTTGTTGTTCGGGGCGTATAATGTAGCTATGGTGTACTTGTCTGACCCTATTTGCCCAATTATGGTTATCAATCTACCTTGGGTATCTTTTTCCACTTTAATTATTTTCATATTTAAAGCTTTTAGTACCCCTATCAACACTCCAGCTTTTTTTCTATCGGCATTCGCATAGTATATGTCATAATCTCTACTACTGAATCTTTTATTATCTTGCTTCAGGAGATGCGTTTCTTGGATTGCAAATATGTGTGGGCCAAATTTTCTTATGAACTGCCAAACTCTCCTCCTTTTAAATGGATTATTTAGGCCACAGACATTAAAGGAAATAATCTTTAACTTATCCATCTTTTGTTGTTTTTGTTGGCTATGTGCTGCGTTATTGCATTGTTTGTTAGAACTACTTCCTTACACATTCTGATCCATTGTTTTATATTTTTCACCTTGTCACTGTTGATAATACCCTCAACTTTTCCTTCATAAACATTACCCTTCCCCCTCCCTATCCCAACTTTTTTAACCAACACATACATATTATTTTACAGCTTAACCCCTACCCCCCTAATAAACGTTTATATAACTTTCAGGGGCCCCCTATATGGAGATAGGTGCTTTTTGAGCTCTCTCCTGCCTCCCCCCCTTTGCATTTGTTTTTCATTGCCACAGTTTCACTTACATCATATATTTTTACACAGCCATTTTGATCCTATGTATTAGGTTTCACAACCTTATTCCTGTATTCAGTCTTTGCTCTTAAGGTTTTTTTCTATAAATCTTTGCAGTTCATCTTGCTGTAGGAAATACCGCCGCTTACCCTGGTATATGAAGGAGAGCTTTTCTGGATAGAAAATTTGCGCCCTGATACCCATTTTATTTAATGCCTCTAGTTGCGTTTTCCAGCTTTTTCTTTTTTTCACAGTCTCAAAGGCCAGATCAGGGAAGATAGAGATTTTTTGTCCCTGGAATCTGAGATCTTTATGCATTCTGGCAGCTTTTAAAATTTCTTCTTTAACTTGGAAACGGAGGAGTTTTATTATTATGGCTCTTGGTGAGTCCTGTTCTTTGGGTCTGGGGCGGAGAGACCTGTGAGCATGAGATTAGATCTTGTTTGTCTGGAAACAGTTCTTTTATAACTCTCTGCACTAGGTCCCCCACTCCTGCTGTTTCCAACCCCTCAGGGATGCCCATAAATCTCAGGTTATTTCTGCACATTCTGTTCTCCAGTTCTTCCAGTTGATTCTGCAAGTTTTGAATTTCTGCCTCTGTTTTTGTGACCCTCTGCTCAGTTTGATTCCCTCTATCCTCCTGTTCACTCACTCTGTGTTCCACTTCCTCTATGCGCTTGTTCGCGCTCTCCATTTGCATTTTTATCTCCCCCAGGCTTTTTTTTATAGCAGCTATCCCTTCCTTGTTCTCCTGCAAATCTTCTTTAATTGCCCTAAAGAGGTCTAATACTTGGGGCAGTGCTGCCGCCTCCCCTGGGTCCCCGGGGCTTTCACGCACCAAATCCTCCACCATTTTGGAAGCGGCGGCCTCCCTCTTTCTCGCGCTGCGGCGCAGCAGGCAGAACTTTTCAATGGTAAATTCTATTTCTTTTTTTTTCTTTTCTGAGTTCATACCTTGTTTACTTTCCTTTTGCTGTGAAGGTTGCTGATTTTTTGTGGCCATTAACTCACGCTGCTATCTTTTCTGCATCGGGGCGGGAGGGAGCTTAGCCTCGCACGTCTAGCTACTCGCGCATGCCCAGTCAACCCCCCGCGCTGACATTTGTAAGGCAGGCTCCACCCAACTTGCATGATAGGAAGCGCTGGGAGCGTCACACAGGGCCGGGCCCCGCCCCCTGCGTCTGCAGCGGCGTCGGTGCTAGGTCTGTTGCTGGAAGTGGTTGTTTCTGTGGGGAATTCCCCGCTGACATGCTGGGGGCATGTTGCTCAGCCGTACCTTCTGGGGCCAGTAGGTCTGGCTGCATATTCTGGGGGGGTGCAGGGGGGCAGCGATGCGGGCGGTGGTGTTGTCTGGAGCCTGCAATGCTTACACCTTCTGGCACAAAGTGCATGTCACCTTCCTGGGATCATCCACCTGCACCAACTTAAAATGTGCCCAGACAGAGGATTTTTTGCCCCCTCCTGCCTTCTGTCCCACACTGGGTGATGCACCACTGACAGCAGTGATGGGAGGGGCAGAACATGGTGGCAACACAATGGAGGTACAGCCTTTGCCTCAGCACCAGACATTTCCTCCAGGACTAGTGTCTACCTCACTGTCCCCAATCTGAGTGATGTCTCTCGAAGGGGAGTACCGGGACCCTGAGGCTGATGGACTGCCCACCATGCTGCTGCAACTCTCCCTGTGCCCACTATAGCTGCTGCTGCTGCTACTGCTTCTCCTCTCCCTGCTGCCATTGCCCAGGGATTGGTCCCTGCCTCTAGCAGCCGGGTTGGGATCCACCAGGCCTGGACTTCTGGGGATCACCTCAATAATGGGGGTTGCGGACATTGGTGGCCCTGGCAGAACATCCGCCCTCAAAATACTTGCACCTGCTCCTGCAGTTGCAGCAGAGACAGCCACAGCCTCCTGGATTGCAGTCCTTTCAGTGCCCTGCGTGGCAGTGGATGACGCTGGCAGGAAGCGACGTCGAGCCATGCCCTTTCCCCTAGTGCCACTGTTGGGAGCCTCTGAAGCCTGACTGCCAAAATCAGGCTTGTGCAGTTTGAGGTAGGGATGTGCGAACGCGGTTTGGAAGTTCGGAGTTCAGAGCGGAATCGACTAGTTCAGCCAACTGAACCAAACTTCCTAAGAGAACTCGAATTTAACCGAACTTTTCAGTCGAATCCAAACCAGTTCGGAAGGCCAAAAACAGCTTAAGACACTGGTTTTGAATGTATAAACTTGGTTCGGAAGTTCAGAATTTGACCGAACTCGACTAGTTCAGTCAACCAAACTGAACTTCTGAACCGAACTCGATTTTTGAACCGGACCAAACCGAACAGAATTTCTGAACTCGGTTCTGTTCGCACATCCCTAGTTTGGAGTGTGGTGATGGGCTCGCCACTGCTGACACAGCCCCTGTCCTCTGCCACATGCCCCATTTCCCACCTTACGGGCAGCAGACCGGCCTCTCCTGCTTCCCTTCTCCATTTCTCCCATCCAAAGAATGCACAGAAAGATTTTATATTTTTTTATTTATTTATTCCAATTGGTAATCTAATATTATATATATATCTACACTAACTCTAACTGCTGTTAACTATTGTAAAACCTATGGAACTAAATGGAATATTATCTAATATCTACAAAGGCCTAGTTGCACAAACACACTATAAAATATTAAAACTGAATCACTACACACTATCTCTATCTGTCTCTATAACTAACTTATCTATCTATCTATCTGTCTGTCTGTCTGTCTGTCTGTCTGTCTACACACAGGGATGGGGGTGGACAGAGACAGCTCAAAACAAGCAACACAGGGAGGGGTACAAAACTGAAATGAATCCTAAATCAATCTAATCCTACTCTAAATAAACCCCAAAACAGGAGCAGGGAATCAGGGATGGAATATATAGTGGGAGGAGGGAAGGATTCAATGGAGGGTAGGGAGAAAGAACACAGGGAGGGGTAAAAAACAAAAATAACACCTAAATGTGTGGAAATGGGTGAAATACGAGGAGGATGGTGAGATAGGAGGAGTGAAATAGGAGGAGAATGGCAATGGATTAGGAACACAAACTTCTGGGAGAGGGAGACTTCTGAAAACGCCTGCTGGCAGGATCAGTGGCTAGCTCAGAAGGAGTTGGAAGGGGGGAGGGCAATGAATTTTGTTACTTGCTGCACCCGCCTTACCACAAGCCCCATTGGCTCCGTACAGCCTAGCCTGTGGCCAATCGCAGACTGAAAAACCAGTGGTCTGAGGAAAAGAAGGATGGTGATTGGGCAGACTGGCTGTTATTAAAAGCCTCTCCACCCCTGGCACCAGGAAGTCTGCTCCTCAGCTGCCCCCCCCCCCGGGGCTTCCAATTACATTTTTCCCACCTGAACACTGCCGAACTCATCCAATCCCAGCTGAACTGTTTGGGGTTTTGGGCGTTCGATGCAGCCGTCTGAATGGGCCGAGTTCAGGCTGAACACCAAACGGCCAAACCGCATTTGCACATCCCTAGCCTGTACTGGGCCCAAGAAATTGCCCCACCCTTGCCTAAGGGTTTGCATGAAGCCTGCCCCTGGCAGGACGTGCCTGGGCACACTAAGGCTCTCATGGCCTTCCTGAACCCCCTTGCCCTTTCCTGGGTGAGGATCAGCATTCTTTCCTACCTGTCCAGCAGTGTGGCTGCAGCTGACTCAGGAGCTCTCCCATCCTTATCTGGGCACATGGTCTTCTGCTCCCTGGCTACAGTTTAACCCCTTCTGTTCTAGTCCTAGGCAAGTAAGTGTTGAAACACTAAACTGTTGTGGGATTGCTTCTGTAGGAACTCACTCCTAGCACTTTACTAAAATAGGTTTGCCTGAATGATATATTTTATGTACACTGTGTAGGAGGTATGAGCAAGTTTGAAATAAACTGGAAGATGATTTTTTTAGACAAGAAAAACTATCTTGTTTTCATTTGGAGATGGTCACCTTCACACAAAAGAAAATACTATTGTAATTTTGTTCTTTGTAAAATAATGAAAAAACACCAATTGTCTATGGTCAAAGCTATTTAATAATTCAGAAGTTTGACACATTTATCCCCAATTCTCATTTCACATTTGTTATGGTTGCTTTAAGTGTACCTGTATGTCAGGTAAAAATCTAACTTTCTTCCCTTTGCCTAACATTCCCTCTCACCCTGTATTACAGACCAGTGGGGGGCAAGGAGGTTTGTGCTTTTTCACTAGGAGAAAATGAGCAAGGACATATTGCATGAAGCTGCCTGCAGACTGCAAACAAGACAGCAGTGCTCTTTCCAGTTGAGGTTGCCTAGCACTTCCCGTGATTTGACACGAAGCCGGGGAGTCTCACAGCATGAGACCTGGCAAGCTTTGTATTGCTCCCCTGCATTGCTAGAAGGAGGAGTGGAGAGCAGCTGCGAGCACCCACCCGCCTCCTTTATTAAGCTGCACTGTCGGTTATGACTGTCACCGGACTGGGACTGGGAAGGAAATAAAATTGTTTCTGAGGACCCTGGATTGAGCAAAGGGATTCTTGGTTTTTGCCTTCCTTGAATTATTTGCAGTATTGACAACAGTCCAGTAAATATTTTGGCCCATTGAGCTGGGTGTTTAAAGTTTATATTGTCACGCTCTTGCGGGGGCATAGTGATAGTTATGGTTAATTCTGACTACAAGTTTTCTTAGGATGAAAACATCTCCTTAAGAAATGCGGAGCCGTTAGCCAATCCAAGGGCAGGGTGTGGCTAGGTGTTGGTAGACAGCTCAGGGAAGGAAGGCCCCAGGAGACACGTGAGGAAACTTGGGCCTTCCTTCTCTGAGCCATCTACCGACACCTAGCCACACCCTGCCCTTTAAAATGATTGAATTCAAAGAAGAATTTGGGAAAATAGTCTCAATATAATTTATATCCTAATTCATAATTCCTTTTTATTTTTAATGTTTAATGTTTAAAATTTTATTTAAGTTTTAACATATTTAAATTGCAATAAATATTTTTCATACCCTTCTGGAAAGCCAAGTGCTTTATTACTCTGCAGAATAAAGACATCTTAAAACCTTTTAAAAAGTGTCCAAAATGACTTTTGTAATTTTAATATGTAATTAATGTCCAATAGCTACCAGAACGACAAAGGAATGCTGCATACCATTCAAACAGGAGTAAATATTGCCAGTCAATCCAGAAGCCAACCAGTTCTTCAGATTCCAAACTCTGTGAGCCAAGTCAGGATGTCAGCTCCTCCATTCCACTTGCCACTCAATAAGTATCCCTGCAACCAGTCAGGAGTGAGAGGCCACACAGCAGCTCTTCCAATCCCTTCATCTCTGATAATGGAGTCTCGCCAGAAATTCTTTTCATCAACCCTGAAACCAGGCGAGTATCCTTTCAGTCAGAGAAAGATCCCTGGGTGCAGGAAGGCCCAGTTTGCTCCCCTTTTATCTTTTTATGAGCGAAATAGCCTATTCTCACCCACATCATAATTCAGTTCAACTTTGTTCCCTTCTGCCTCATAAGTGAAACACTTGATCCCATTGACTCAGGAGATCCATTTATTTCAGATATGGACCTGGACATGGTTGTCCATGTCACTGGGTGCTCACAGATGTGATGGTGCCACCATAGTCCCACCCGGGGGTGTGGAGGGGTACCCCTAACTGGATTAGCTTTGGCCGCCTGGCCCCACACCCCTGCCATGACATGCATCTATGGTTGCCAATAACAGGCAGCCATTGCTGACTGCCATGGCAGCTGTCCACCTCCCACCCCCAAGACGTACCAGGACAGGGCCAGGAACAGACGCTCCTTCCCGGTTATGCTGCTCTAGGCCATCTGGGTGACTGTTGAGACCAGACTGTTGTCCCACTCTAGGTCTCCATTTCCAGCCCAACCACTACCCTGGTGAGGTTTGAACTTGGACCACATCTGACAGGCCTAGAACAAATTTACCGCTGTGAACTGGAACAATATCAGGTTTATTAACACCTTTGTTACTTCAAGGCTAAACTACTGCAATATGCTCTATGTGGAACTGCCCCAACAGACTTTTCAGAACCTGCAGCTGGTGCAGGATGAGGCGGCCTGTCTTCTGACTAGAGGTGTACACCAGGGGCCCATATCATTTTTTGTTTTCATTTTAGTTATTTAAATATGTCTTTTTTGTCTTCATAAATTTCAATTTTTCATTTTAGTTTTTGCTTTTGTTTTCATTTTCCATTGGTTTCAATTGAAAACACATTTTTGGCTGTAATTTTTTTTTCCATTCTATTTGGCTGACACCTGGAGATATTGTACCTCCAATGGAAGGCATTAGGTGTACCAAATTCCAAAAAGATTGGATAGAGGAATCCAATTTTATAAGCAGTTAAATTATATTATTTTGCAAAAATCTTCATATACATTCTTAGTTGTAACTTCTTTGCCTCACATTTTATGTAGATGAAACTTAAAGTTTATATCGCTTCCCATAGGTACTAACTCTGCCAAGTTTCAGAAGGATTGGATTAAGGGTCCTGGTGGTATAAGCAATTAACTTATAAATGTATGTCTGACTGTAACATCTTTGTAGTCCAACCAGTGTACATACAATTTGGCAGTACTGTATATCACACTTTCATGATCATCTCTGCCCCTC
>QEPC01009674.1:885139-979716 GCA_003113815.1 Sphenodon punctatus
CACACACGCACACGAATTTCCAGCGCGATGCCGATTTTAGAGCTTCCCGCAATCTCGCGATATTTTTGGCCGAAGGCCGAATGGCCGAACGCAAACGCGCGAACCACCCGAACACCGAACGACCAAACACGAACACACAACCCGATGGCGAACGAACCGAATGTCCGAACACGAACGCACAACCCGATCGCGAACGAACCGAATGCCCGACCACGAACGAACGGCCGTACACGAACGCTACCGAACCGAACGGGCGAACACGAACGCACGATACGACCAAACGACCAAACACGAACACATGAACCGAACGCGGCCGAACCGAACGGCCGAACACGAACCGCGATCTGTTCGCCCATGCCTATTCCTTAGGTGTCCTAAGGAAGCATTCAGGGAGGTGACTGGCTCCTCCTGTTGGCCCTGATGAGCCAATAGGAGGCGCCAGCCACTGTGTGCCCCGGACTCGGAGGTGAACTCCGCCTCCACCAGCTCCTAGGGGCAGGCTCGCCGCTATGGTGGTTCTTCTTTGAGAAGCCCCTCACATTATCACAACTGGGTTGCGCTGCGCGCACAACCCAGTTGTCAGAATGTTTGGAGCTATCTTGAAGAACCTTGTTTAGAAGGTAGTAAACTTCTATGGGTTTGGCCAGGTGGCGGTATTTTCTTTTAAAAAAAAACAGAATGCCAACACTGCAGCGTGATTGTCAGGGGAGTCCTGGAGCCAGGAGGGGCATTGCCCCTGATTTCCTAGGGGATGCACCGCGCCTGCTGGAGGTGTCTCACTCTATTCTGCTATGGCCTTTCCCACTGTACTATGGCCTTTCCCACTTTCTAAGTAAATATGTTTAGCCTAGAGATGCATGCCATGTAAAAGGTTCATCTCATTATTAACAGCTTAAGTCCAGAATTAACTTACACAACCAGAATGGAATTTCAGCTGAGGCAGTACACTGGGACTGTTTCGAATGAAAGAGGAAGAGCTTCTAACAGGAAAGACAGCGCAGTGAAAGTTGTGTGAAAGGGATGGTCATCTGGAGAATCAACAGAGGAAGTCTGAGGGTGGGACTTGGTTGATTGAAAGAGGGTAGGTAATGAAACAGACACTGGCCAGGAAGGATTGGATTGATGGGGAGGAGGGTCAGATTGGATTTAGAGGGGTTGAGAAAAATAATGTATGTGCAATTTTAGAGGCATCTAAAGAAAGTGTGGGTATGCCTCGTGTCGGATTGTAACTAAAGATGAAAGATTAGGTAGAGCAAATGGCTGATGTAAAACAGAACTGAACGTACCTTCTAGGGGAACTAGATATAGAAGTAGGCCAGAGAGTGTGGTGGTTGTGAGAACAAGAAGTGCCATACTTGGTCAAGTCAATGGTCCATTAAGCCCAGCATCCAGTCTCTAACAGTGGCCATTCTCGGTTGCTTCAGAGAATTACCCAACAGGTCATAACGGGGCAATATAGAAGCAGGGCCACATGAGGGCACTTGTCAGTTTGTGGGAACTAGCACAACCCCACTGCCACACCCTTCCAGCTCAGTCTAGTATTTAATCCACAGAAGTGGGGTGCACTAAGTAGAGGTTTCCCTGTAGGGTCAAACAAAGTCCCTCCCTAGTGAGGGTTCAGCCTCTCCAGCTAGGGGACCTCAAGGGTGCTCTTAAAAGTCCTGGTGGCCTAACACCAAGCAGATCCCACCTGACAAGTCCATTCCCCTGTTAGACCTCACAGGTGTCCAGAGGGGTCTCTTGGAACCACTTCTGTCAGGAAGGGGGGGCACTCAAGCAGCTAGCTCCTATGGACACACTGGGTGAAAACAGACATGACGCTAACCACCCTTTAACCACCCTTGGTGGTCATTTATGCATGTTTCAGGGTGGCATAGGGCACCAATACAGCCCTGCAACACGCATAAATAACCACCAATGGTGGTTAAAGGGTGGTTAGCATCATGTCTGTTTTCACCCACTCTCTAAATTGAGCCCAGGCCCTTTATAGGCCCGGAGCATGCTTATTTCCCTCTGTCTCTACTAAGCATGTCACTAGACTTAAAGCTCAGAGAGAGTGAATCAGTCCTACTGAGCATTCCCAGCGCTTTCTATGACTCTACTGGGCTTTCCATGTCTCTACTGGGCATGCTCCAACAGGCTTCACTCGGAAAATATAGTTGTTAGCAACTTCTGAACAGGGCTTCAACAGGCTCACAGGGGCAGCCCTGTTACATTTAATCCATTTCTTACCGATCACTACCAGCTCCTGAGAGTCAGAGGTTGCGTTCCCCCAACCTACTTTTCTAATAGCCATTAATGGACCTATATTCCAAGATCTTATCAAATCCTTGTTTAAAACCAGGTATGCAATTGGCCTTGACCACATCCTCTGCCAACAAGTTCCACAAGTTAATTGTGTGCTGAGTATAAAAAAACATCTTTTTTTGTTTTGTTTTAAATCTGATGCCAGTTAGTTTCATTGAGTGTCCCTTAGTTCTAGTACTATTTGAGAGGGTAAATAACCACTCCCTATTTACTCATTCCATGCCACTCACAAGTCTATAAACTTCTACCATTATCCTCTCTCATTAACCTCTTCTCCAAGCTGAAGAGCCCCAATATATCAAACCTCTCCTCGTATGGAAACTGTTCCATACTCTTGATCATTTTTGTTGCCCTTTTCTGTACCTTTTCTAGTTCTACTATGTCTTTTTTGAGATGAGGCGACCAGAACTACACACAATATTCAAGGTGTGGTTGCAATATAGATTTTTATAGCGGCAATATGATATGCAGTAAGACAGGATCAACCTAAAGCAAATGCCATCTAGCATAGAGGGGCAATGGGGAAACAGGTCAGACAGTAAAGGAGGTGGAGAAGGTCTGGAGTATCATAAAAACCAATGCCACAAAAAAGGGCAGCTTCTGAAATATTGCAGTACTGATATAAGTGCTAAAATACTTTGATTTGTGAAAACTGTAGAGTGCCACAACAGAAATGGGAGGTAAAAATGCATGATGTCAGCAAATCAGACCTCTGACTGATGGGGCCTGGGAGCAAAGAGCAGGAAATGGATTACTCCATTATGATTTGTGCACTTCTCCAGAACAACTAAAGGTGGCCACTGGGAGAAACAGGAGGCTAGGTCAGATGGACCATTGGTCTAACCCAGTATAACCAGGACCCAAATTCTTCCGCAGATTTTTTTTTAGAAATCCGCAAGTGTCTGCGGGCCTCCTGGCCTGATTCTGAGGGTCCCTGTCCCCCAGTCTCACCACACAGGGACAGGTTGGGGATGCTGGGGGGTTGCCTCCCTCGCACCTTACCCATCCTGCTTGGAGCCCCAATCACTGCTGCTACCCTCCCCCTTCTCAGCCCGGCCAGCGGCATTCCTGACTGGGCTGTGGAAAGGGAGAGTAGTGGCAGCACTCGCGGCTTCTGCTGAGAGAGCTGAGTTGAGTGGGGTGCATGTGTGTGTGTGTGTGCCAGGGATTGCCTCTCCCCTCCCCAGTCCACTTAGTCCCACTACCTTACTCACTTCACGTGGCAGCGGCAGCAGCAGCAGCAGCAGGAGCCAAAAGTTCTGCTACTTTCCTCTTCAGCCTGGCCGGCTCTGCGTTCCTGGCCAAGCTGGGGAGATGGAGGGTAGTGGCAGCATTTGGGGCTCCTGTCAAGTAGGCAGGGCTGTCTATGATTGCCTTGTATGATGTCACTCATCAATCATCACATGCAAGCCTCTGATTGGGTTGCATGAGGTGACTGATAGGTGACATCACTGAACATGAGCCAATCAGAGGCTTACGTGTCATTATCTCACCCAGCAATTAAACACTCATATTAGGAAGGCAGCTATCATCTTTGGCAGACTCTTGAATCATGCCTGGGACAATGCTAAACTAACCATCAAAACAATTATACTGATCGATACACTCTGCTGTATCACAGTGAGATATGGACCACTTAGGGTGACGCAATACAACACCCCTCAGACAGGCTACCAAGCCCTGTCCAGTCTTAATCCACTCTGGGCAGTCATACCACACATGCAGGGCATCATGTGGCTGGCAGCCAGCAGATGTTCTGCCCATTGCTTGGCAGGGTGAACAGCTGAGCTGACTGGTACATGATGTGTCCCCAGAAAAAGGCAGGGGATATGTTACATAGCAGTCTTACCCATAATGGGATTTGACAGAATTTGGACTATTCTACATTGACTAAAATGTTCACACAATTCTAATTAGCAGGGAAATGAGGATTTAGCTCATCTTTTCCATCTCTGATTTAAAATCTTCATTTTTGTTTTTAGGCAAATAACGATAGTCATCTTGCTTTCAGATAATTCTTTTTCCCATGGCAATGTCTGTTGCCACCTCTTATGATACATAGTGGAAAGTTACTTTCAGCCAGTAGCTGAGGCTGCAAATGAGTCTTCATAGCACGTAATCAACACATTACTAGGCCTAGTCCAATGCACTGACTAAATCACTCAAGGATCAAGTTTTAACGGAGGTGCCAGTATTACATAGGGTGGAAAACAAGAAGAAGAAAAAAGAAAAGAAAAAAACCGTCCTATAGCTCCCCAGCAAAGTTGCAACAACTTGAATTTGCACATCTTTTCAGCTTTCAATATAGTCTTAATAGCAATTAAGCTGCTGTGTAGAAAAACAAAAGCAGAGAAATATTTTGGTAAGGCTGGGATGCATGCATATATCTCCTTAATCATGCAGCTGCATTCACAGCCTACTCAGTTGCCTCTCTGTGTGCGTTGTGCATTTTATAATTAGTCCATGTAGTTTCTTTCTTCCAGGTAGAGGCACTAGCAACATAAAATCCGTCCTTTAGCAACAGATTATAAATGTTTGTACTATTTAACTGTCAATGAAATATTTACTGAATATATATATATACGCATACAAATATATGCATGCAAGCCTGTGGGGGAGGGAAGGAAAACACTTTTATATGGGGGTTTGTGGGTTTTTTTTGCTATGCTATGGTTCCATTTTGAAAAGACAGACACTGTTCTTGAAACCTGGCCCATATAGAGGGTATTTGTGATCAATCTATTATTCAGTGATTTGGATGGAATACTACACAGGTACAGATCAGATTCCTTGATTGTTCGGTTTAGTATGGGGTGAAACGAAAACCCAGGACAAATACCAAATTTGAGAATTTCAGTCACTTCAAATCCATTTAAATGAAGTGGATACAAAGTGCTATTCACTTTCTGCTTTGTTTCTGGCTTCTGGTATTGGTTTCACTTATTTTGTTTTGGTAATTATTACATTAACTTCATTTACTTTGCATCATTATTTCATTTCCTTTTTCTATTTGGTTTCAATATGACTTCCATTTTGTATTATTTAGTGCTATTGTGTCCTATGCTGTTTTGCATCAATGTTATTGTGACCTACACAAAATAACCAAACAAATGAATATTTATTTTTAATTTATTTTAAAAACATATTACCGCACCTCTCTTACCAAAGGCAGCCTGGGCGGCTTACAATGTAAAAGGTAAAATATAAAATATATAAAATACATAATAAAACAACAACAAAAAGGGGCAAAAACAAAAGAGGGGAAATGCATCCTCCCCACAGTGGGGAGAGGGACGTCAAAAAACATTAAAACACATTTTAAAAGCCCACCCAGCCCCCACCAAAAATAATACCACCACCACCCCATCTCCCACACCAAAATCCTGATGGAACAGCCAGGTCTGCCACCACTATGACACCATAGTCCCTGAGCCCCCAAGTGAGTAACCATTTTTTTAAAGACTAATTTTTGTATCTACGGTTAACCACACCAGTATGGGGGTACTATGTGGTTTACTTCAGGGCTAACTGTATACTGGTATAGTTAACAGTAGATATAAAAATTAGTTGGAGAAAAATGTTGGAATGGCTTGAGATACTGCCTCACCCCACTCCTCACTCCTGCCATAAGTCTCACCTTTGCCCCAACCGTCTTCTTGCTGGCCAGACACATTACCTCATCATGGATTTCACCCAACCCCATGCCCAACACCTTTTTGAAGCCACTATGAACAGCTGTGTTGATTGTGTCATCAGCACAGCAACAACTGAAACAATCACCCTTCTTGCTAAATTGCATGCTTGGACTTTGGGGTTAGGCAGCTCTGAGAGCTGCAGACATATAAACACTTTGGATCCTTTCTATTATGTTGTATAAGAACTACTTATCTTTTGCAACAAGGTATACAATTTTCAATATTTAGTAACAAACTGAACTAAGCAGTGTCATATTACTTGCAGAGCAACTTCTAATAAAAATAACATTTTAAACAATATGTACAATGGGTCGAGTTACAATTGAGCTGAATTTCAGTCATAGTTTAGAGCTGTTTATTCTCTTGTGCTTTGCCCTCATAGGCCCTTTCAGTACACCTGCCTATTTCTCCACCTGAATATCACATTTGAATTAAATATATATTTTTCATTGAATTCAATAATGACTGGCACACAGAGTACATCACTTCATTATGTAAAAACATGCTGCTTTGAACGAGGCCTTTGGAAACAAATTGGTTGTAGAGGAAATCAATGAAGTTGTTGCAGTGGCAGTGTTAATGTTATAGTGAGCCTTTCTGGCCAGTTGTGCTCTAATTTCTCATCAACCTAGTCTTGGCTATGCTGATGGATTAAGGAAACAGATGTGTGATTACAGAGAAACCAGTCTGATCTGCAATTAAAACAAGCAAACTAATGACAGCCTTCCTTTATTAACAGTACACTCATGGGCAGTAGGAAACAAGAGGGTGCAGGAGAATGGAACCGCTTAACTACTATGGAAAATAACATCCAACTGTTCTAAATTAAATGGGGGAAAGCCTACACTTAACATTACAGAAGCCCCAGATCCATGATTTTTTTTTTTCCATATGTATTAGCTGCCCCTTCATGCCTACGGCATCTCGGGGTGGCTTACAACAGATAAAAACAAACAATAATCATAACATTTATCAATTTTTACACATTTTAAAACAACCCCCCATTACTTTAACATCCTTAAAATCCATCACCCCCACCTACCCCATCCCTCCCACCCTCCATCCGAAGGCCTGAGCGAACAGCCAGGTCTTGCAGGCTTGGCGGAGCGCCAGCAGACCCGGGGCCAGGTGAGCTTCCTCTGGGAGGGAATTCCAGCATTGCAGCCCAGCCACCAAGAACACCCTTTCCATAGTGGCCCCCTGCTTAACACAGGGGACCTCCAGGAAGGCACCCCCAGTAGACCACAGGGATCGCTCTGAGATGCAGAGGGCGAGGCGGTCACCGAGGTATGAGGGACCCAGACCGTGTAGGGCTTTATAGATAAAAACAAACTCCTTTAATCTGGCAGGGCACACTATAGGCAACCAGTGCAGAGTGCGGAACACAGGTGTTTTGGGCTCCCGACAACCCGTCCCTGTAAAGAGATGGGCCACTGCATTCTGCACCAGCTGCAGCCTCTGAACCAGAAACAAGGAAAGCCCCACGTACAGCGCATTGCAGTAGTCTAGCCTCGAGTTGATGAAGGCATGGATGAGAGTGGCCAGGTCAGGCCTGGAGATGTATGGACAGAGCTTCCGTACTAGATACAGCTGGCGGAAGGCAGTTTTAGCCACCACCTCCACCTACCGATCCAGACGGAGGTCCGAATCCAACACCACCCCCAGACTCCGAACCTGCTGAGCTAAAGCTGCTCCAAACCCCCCCCCCTTTGCACTGGAGGAGCCAACACCACCCCTGCCCTTCCCAACACCATTACCTCCATCTGCATGACAAAATTACATACGAATTACCTATAGGCTAGAGGTGAAATAGGTAGCTCATTTTCTACCCGCAAGTAATACTAATACTGTCTCAGGTACTTGATGGGCTTCCCATTAACCAACTTGGTACCCAGATATCTGGGAAACTGGTAATTTCCGGTACCAGTTTTCCAGTTACCGATCTCCTAAATCAGGATGGAAAACAAAAAAACAGGGATTGAAAATGGATATTACAGGACCAGAAATCAACACTCCAAGACATGCCAAGACATCAGGTACCAAAATCAGAGACTATTATTTTTATTTAACATTATGTCATAATGTAGGATGAAGAACCATTTCCCTCCCATGGGTCACTTTGAAAATTACTGCACACTCCATGGACTGGATAGAAGTTGGGGACAAGGATGATAAAGGGTGTGTGCTCAGGTTGGAGGAAGGAAGGAAATGGTCCAGATCATGGATGTATGCTATGGATACATCTCCGGTCCTTGAATGCATGCCCTCATATTTAGCGAGGTGGGAACTCTCTTAGGTGAGAGGCAAAGGGATGGGAATGGGTAGGCTGAGGGAATCAGAAGTTGCTTAGTTTTTATTGCACTGTTGGTAGGAAAGGCGGTTGTGGGTTGATTGTATTGTATGTTTAATGTAATTTATTTGTATTGCTTTGATTTGTTGTCGTAAGCCGCACTGAGCCTTTTGGAATACAAGGTATGAATTCAAAATAAAATCATCATTATCATCATCTCTTCTTCTTTTCCTGAGCTCACTTGAGGGTAGGGACTGGATCCATGGGAGAGATTTGAAAGGGATCAGATAAAAACCAGCTGCAGGGAGGATTTGGCCACTGGTTGGAGGATCCCCACCTCTACCATTATAAAAATGTAACTACCATTCAGTGACACAGACGTGAGACGTCATCTCATTTTCGGCAACAATACCCTACATGAGCCTGCAATGCAGTGGATCACATGGCTGGTTGATGCCAGATATTTGCTGGGACATGCAACTAGCTGCTACACAACATGTAGGCCAGAGAAGGCCAGTGATGCATTACATGTTACTGTTGCCCATCTGGGTTAGGGCTGTCCATTGTGGGATAATGGATCACCTTCTGCCAGTGCAGCCCTGCCGTGAGGTGAGCTCTTAGAATCAGGCCCAGAGGAGCCTGCTCACCTTGGCTACCAAACAGCTGATCAGGGGAGGGGGCAGAGGAGCACACATAGTCTCCCCAATCCGCAAACAGCAGATCTGCAGGAGGGAGGCCTGGAGAAGTGCACACAATCTCTCTGCCCACCAAACAGCTGTCAGGAGGGGAGGGAGGCCTGGAAGAGTGTGTGTGCTCTCGCCGCCTGCTAAAAAGCTGATCAGGTTTGGGGGGGGAGAGGAGAGACTACAATTTCTCTGCCCATTAAACAACTGATTGTGGAAGGGGTGCCAATAGGAGTGCACATACTCCTCTAGGTCCTGCTCAGCTGACCAGTTGTTTGATGGGCAGAGAGAACATGCACACTACTCCAGGCCTGATTCTCAGCCCTTGTCTCATGCAGGGGTGGCTGGTGGGGCAGTAGGTGGGTTCAACTGGGCCTAGTGGTGGAGCCTGGCCTAGGGGCGGAGACAGGGCAAATGTAGGTGGAGCCAGGGCAATGGTAGGTGGATCCAGGGCATAACCCAGCAGCAAGGAGTTCCCAGGGTTAACATTGGATGGACATTGCATTACTTAATGCTGGGAATGCTGCTGTGTGAAGCAATGCCACTGTGGAATAGAGAACCCTCTTACTGGGGCCCCGTACACTCTTTTTCCCACTGGCTCCAAATTAACCTAAGTAGGTTAAAAAAATAGATCACGTTGCCATCACCTACCTTTATCCTGAACCCTTGAATCCTCAATTTTCATGACATGCTTCGCCACCGGTAGTCTTCTGAAGGTGTAGGCTTTGGGACAAGCCTTCCTTCTGGCTTGGAGAACTTGGGAGGACTGAGTTAGCTCCCTCTTCTGTGACAATCAGAAGACAATGAATCAGAAGAGAATGAAAGGGAACATCAGGACAGGACAGAGGAGAAGTAGGAGGGGAAGGGTTTGGTTTTGGAGCACGAGAAGAGGAAGGGGGAAGAGATGGGTTCAGTGGGGAACAGTGGGAAAGGGTTTCCTTGTTGTCTGCAGCCTTCTCTTCTGCCATGCTCCTACCTGCTTTCTCCTCTGTTCACAAGGAGAGTGAGGCGAGGTGTGGAATCATGTCAGGTCTCAGACAAACTGGATAGAAAAAGGAAGCAAATTACTTTTGATATTTGCATTTTAAATGCCATTTTAAATTTTACTTCTTTGTGGACCTCTCTGCCAAAGAAGAGGTCCAAGACCCTCCCAATCTCAATGCCATCACTTACCATTATACTGAACACTCTTCATTTTCATGCTCTCCTTGACTTCCTGTAGTTTTCTAGGGTAGACTCCCAGTCCCCAGACAAAATAGGACTTAAGTCTCCATTGGGCATCAAGAACCCCCCACTGGAGTCTGAAGTCCTAATGTGTCTTGAAGGCAATTGGCATTCACAGAATCTGACTGTAGACTGAGGTCGCAACGCGTTTGGAGGTGTAGTGGTGGGTGGAAAATTGAATTATGTTGCTGTGGTGCTCTGTCACTGTGGAGGTCCCACTGCTGGTGTTTTAGAGGTCTCAGATAGAGTGGAACCATTGCACTTGGCCTAATGAAACCCACTGGAGTACGAGGTCCCACTGTGTCTAGAGACACCGGGGGGGGGGGGGATTGCTGTTGAGACCATTCACTGTTCAGGTCCCACAGCTGGTCTTCTGGAGGCCTCCAGACACAGTGTAACTTCAGGCTTCATTGGACCTATGGAATCCCAGTAACTCCTAAAGTCAAACTCTGCATCTGGAGGCACAGTGGTGTAAAGTTGGTGTAAAGGCTCCTATGGTGTAAAGGCCCCTATGGCTGGGGTTCTGGAGCCCACATGAATTGTTCGGGGTGCCCTAAGATTTTAGGGTGTCCCCTGGCTGTGGGCCCACCCCTGCCCCCAAGAAGAGGTTCCACCCTCCAAATGAATGCCCACTGTACCTCTTCTTGGGGGCAGGGGCAGGTCCAAAATATAAAAGCTGTCTACTCTTAATAACTAAATACTTCTAAACTACATTAGCACCAACAACTTTAAAAAACTCTAACAAGTGTTTAGCTATTTATCCTTTTTTTAAATGCACTTTGTTGCTTGGTGTCCCCTGGTCATGGGTCTTCCCCTGCCCCCAAGAAGAGGTTCCACCCTCCAAATGAATGCCCACTGTACCTCTTCTTGGGGGCAGGGGCGGGTCCAAAATATAAAACACCGTCTACTCTTAATAACTAACTATTTCTAAACTACATTAGCACCAACAATTTAAAAAAACCTCTAACAAGTGTTAAACTTTTTAACTGTTTAAACTGTTTAGAGTTTAACTGTTTCTTAAGACATAAGTTTTTAACTCAACTTTTTTTTAACTTAACTTTTTAACTTAAGAAGGAAGCATACTTATCTTTAACGTGGGATGTCCTCTGCTGGCTCTCATCCTCACACTCACAGCTGCCAGAAATGCCTCCCTCCGCCGGTCCAGTCTCCGTGTTGGCATCAGTCTCCCTGTAACGTAACCAAGACCATGCAGGCTAGGCTGGAACTGAAGGGCTCCAAAACAGATTGTCTTATTTTGTGGTCTCCCCTCCTTCTAGTCTTCATGCAATGGAGAGTCCAGATCATTACTTGATTACTTGGGTGCAGCGTCCATATTGACATGGGTCTCCCTATAAGGACAAAGACAATGCAGGCTGGAGCTGGATGAATGCAACACAGGTCTTCTCATTGTGTGGGTATTTGTCCAGAATATATCATCTTTAGGTCTGTTCAGCACCTGTACTGGAAAATTGCTCAGCGTTCCTTGCATTGTGCAAACACATCTATTGTTTTGTTGACGTTCCTGACCATGGCTTGCTCAATAGACAGCATTGCTAGAGCATTCAGATGGTACTCTGTCATGGTACTTCTCAGAAAGGTTTTAATTCTTTTTAGACTGAGAAGTTTCGCAATCTTCAGCAGTTTAACGACCTCTGAAAAAGATCTGTCTAAGTTGTCCTTGGTCAACACAGCAAGTAGTGCAGAGGCATCTTGGGCAGAATGGAATTCTGACCTGTCATACAAAGTCCCAAGCTCACTCCTTAGTCGGTCTCTCTCCAGCATTGGGTAGGCTTCCATTGTGGCATTAAATGCTTGGATGGGAAAGTGTTCACTTTGCAGTTGAAACAATGTCCCCTTCACCAAAGTTGCACTCTCTAGATGTTTCATGATTTGAAATCTGTCATGTCCATGAGACATTATAATATCACAAACTTCCACAGCGATCTGCTCTAGCGTGTCCATGCTAGGTGCAGTTCTGCCCATCCGAGCGTTCTCCGGCAGTTCCGAGTGCAGAGTTCCAATGGAGTCCTTCACTTTATTGATGGCTCTTATGAAGTCAGTAGTATATCTTTGAATACCTACAGGATCAATTTAAAAAAAAAAAAAAATACTTGTAAAGTATGTCCACATGTGACATGATTCTGTGGAACAAGGACAAGAAGTAGAGGAACTCCCTGTCAGATTCAAACATGTTCATGTATGACCTGGCCTCAATACCAGTCTTGGAATCATGACTATCTAGTCGTATTTTTCCATTCCATATTCCATTCCTTATTTATTTATACCCCGCACTCTCTACCATAGGACTCGAGGCGGCTTACAACAATATAACAACATTTTTGGGGATTTCCACACAGGGATCCCAAAAAACATTTCAAATAACAGGCTAACATAATATGCAATTTACACATACATAATATTCCACAGCACATTTTCCACCATTTAGCTCACGTCCCACTCAATGACCTCCCACCCCACACATGGGGTAGGTCCCCTCCACCACCAACTCTTCCCCTGATGCCACCAGGGAAAACCTGGCCACCTCCACCCCTCTCTCACCAGGGAGAGGTGGCCCCACCAAACCAACATTAACAAACCTATACAACTCATCTAGTTTCTCCCACTCTCCTCTCTCCTTTACCAACCCAGCCCAGGACACACCATCAACACACAACTCCCCCTTACCAACTCCCTTAACCCTCTCATCACTCCTCTCCATTTCCCCTTTCTTTTCATTTTCACAGGACAATGGCCCCCACTGCTTCTTTCCATCCCCCATTCCCCATTTCTCCTTCCCCCTCCTCTCCCCACCCCCAGGAGGCCAAGCCCACGGGGAAACCTTCCCCCTAATCTCACCCATCACCCCTCGCCTTATCTCTCTAGGCCAGCATAGCTTCCCCCCTCCATCCCCCCTTTGGCCACCGCCCTTCGGCTCACGGTTGCCGGCTCGTGGCCTGCAGCACAGCCGCCGGTCCTTCCCTTAGGTGCCTCTCGGCACTTCCGGTAGCTCATCCGGGGGGCAGCGGGGGGGATGCAAAAGATGTCCCGGTCCCCTCTACTCACACCCTTCTCCTCCATAGATGCCATAGTATTTGTTCAAAGCACTCAACCAGATTCTCTCTGTGCTCATAGATGACTTGACTGTCCACACACTGAGGTTCCAGCGTGTTTTAGCTACTTTTAGGAACTTTCTCTTAACCACCCCATCCAGAACTTCAGTCCTTTTTGGAAATGAACTGAAGAAAGCAGGGATACCAGACAGACTTTGAAAGAAAATCCTTTCTTGTCTTATTTGGGATGCGGCTTGCTGCACAATAAGGTTCAGCTGATGGGCAAAACAGTGAACAAAGTGTGCATTCGGGTATTCATCCCTTATCTTCCTCTGGACTCCAGCATGCTCTCCATGCATCACGCTCACTCCATCATAGCGCTGAGCTATGAGTTTCTGTTTGTCAGTCCCTTGGAAGAGCAGCACTGAGGTTTTCAAGCAAGGACTCGCTGATTGTTTCTGCACGGGAGTCTGTCAAGTGTGTGAAGCTTAAAAAACGTTCAACGGTTTAACCCCTGCCATCGATATAGTGGAAGATCATGACAGACTGGCAGATGGTTGAGACGTCAGTGGTGTTATCAGCTTTGATAGCCACAAAATCTACATATTTAATTTCATTAATTATGTGGTCACGAGCAATTTCCAGCATGCAGTCCAGGAGTTCATTCTGCATGGTTTTCGAAGTCCCCTTGAAGACAGTTGCAGTCTTAAAATGTTGCTGTAGTGTACTGTCAGCTGTGGCAAGTAAATCTATTATACCTCGAAAAACCCCTGGATTGACAGATCCCTCGCTTTCATCATGTCCACGCTGCGCCAATTCAAAGGCACCACAGAACTTTATGCAGCCTATGATTCTGTAGAGAATGTATTGATTTCAATCCACGTCCTCATTATGCTTCCTTAAAGACACACAGTACCCTTCATTGAGTCTCTCAAAGGGCGACAAGGGCTATAGCCCATATTACATACTGCACTGCCGGTTTCCAGTCCATAGACCTCCATGAAAGTCTTCCCCCAGCGATCCTGGCAATGCGTTGCTAGTTTAAAGGAACATGAGCTGAATGTCACTTCCTAGCCACTCAATGCATGTTCTCTGTAGTTTTGCCCTTTGCAGGGCTCCGTCTAGACTCTCCTCCTCCTCCTCCTCCTCCTCCTCCAAACTGACCTTTCATTTCTCTTCACAGAATTCACAAGTCCTCTAACCACTTACTCCACAATAATCCCACTAAACCTCATTTGTTTCTAAATAAACTGAATTACGATGGGGTTACCTAGGAGTGAGTGATGTGATGACTGAGTTTGAGAGTACAAAAGTGTAGGTTGTAGGTCAAATACAAAGTCTGCTTCTATTTTTTGAGGTGAATTAGTGTTCAATAGCTGTTAACTAGGTCTGTAAAATAGTATTTACACTGGTCTGTAAAATAGTATTTTCTCTTCATGTAAGAAGGATGGCAGCAGAACGCATTAATGCCAGATGGTGTGTCACTTGTACAAAGTGCCTGCAATCAGCAGCAGTGAGTGTGGCCAATGCAACTCCATGATTAAAATCTGCAGACAGATGTTCCTGTTGTCTCTAAGTGTGTGTCAGTATTGTTCTGAAAACAGGATGTTTTCAGCACTAACGTGCTATTGTTAATGGTGTTGTACTTTCAGTACGGTAAGACTGAAAGTCTGAATACTGGGTGAACTGAAGTCTTCAGTTGCTTAATCATATTCAGTTTTCAATAACTCTAGTAAATTTAATTAATATAAAATCATGCCAGTGTGATTAACCCTAACCGTACTAAACTTAATTACAGTATGGTTTTTCTAAATTATTGGTTATAGTGATTGGGGCTAATCCAAGTTATGTACACACACCACATGTACAATCCACACACGTGCAGTGTACACATGCACCAAGTGCAAAATGTGTGCTCACTATGTGCAAATGATGTACATAGGATAAGTACATTGAGCCTAGTGTGCATGCCTGGTGTGTACTGAAGGCATTCACATTCTGCACTTGGTGCACGTGCACAATCTGCATACAGATGTGACATGCACCCTGCATTTTTTTTAGTCCCCTACCTATTGGTTCTGTGGCCCTGTTAATATTTTAAATATTTATGATTGTTTTAAATTGATTTTATTGTATTTTTATTATTGTATTTTAACTGATGGAAGCCGCCCCGAGCTGCGTGGCAGGAGGGGCGGGGTAAAAATTGATGAAAATAAAATAAATAAATAAATAAATAAATACAAGGACATGAACCCTGTATTGGGCCCATTGTTAACAAAATTAAATTGATATTGTGACGTTCATTCCTTCTGTTGCATGTTACAAATACAAAGTTGCTCATAAAATGAGGGCACTTTCCCACGTTACTTATTGTGCATAATTTGCCTCTGGGAAAGAATCCAGAAGGCAAAGCATGTACAAGGTTTGTAATCTGGGACTGCTCCTCTCCTCCTCCCCCCCCCAATGCATTTTTGTTGGCGATCCTGTGAAAGATTGGGGAGTTGGATTTCTTGACTCTGTAGTCCCCTGCAAGATTTCTGGCAAAAATGTGCAGTGGGGGAAGGGGCGGTCCCACATTACAAAATCTGCGAATGCCTTGCCTTGTGGATTCTTTCCCTGAGGCAGATCATGCACAGTAGGTAACATGGAAAAGCACCCTGCCTTCTGAGATGTTGCACTATTAGTGGCAGGAACTGTCCCAGTGTATCAATTTTAAAACAGTGTAACTCTCTCTGTATTAACCAAGTAGTGAACTCCATATTTGCATCTATTGAATAATCCCTCATTTCAGGGTAACAGCTTATGAATTTGTATGTAACTCCAGATATCAAATCCTTAAATTATGTGTCCTTCAAGGACCATGTGGGTGTGCATGCTGTTTTCATTATTACAATAATGACAATGAAAATTGACATTTTTATTATTGTTATTGCAAGAACAAAAATGACAATAATAATGAAAATAGAAATGAAACAGACTTTTTGTTTTTGAAATAAAGGGAAAAAACTGAATAATGTATTTCAAGCTATAACTTTTCTGATCCTTATTCAATTCTGATGGAACTTGGGGAGATTGTATCCTCAATAGAGAGTATTATATGTACCAATTTTTGAAAGGTTTAGAAAAGGGAACCGATTTTAGAAGCAATTGAATGTTGTGCTTCTAAGAAAAACTCCATACACATTCATAGCTACAACTTCTTTATCTTCCATTCAATTTTGATGAAACTGTGACTTATATGTCCCTCCACAAGCATAATAAGTACTCTACCAATTTTCAGAAAGATTGGATTAAGGGTCCTGATGGTATAAGATATTAACTTGAAATTATATTTCCAGCTGTAACATTTTAATATTCCATTGTATTTACAAGACATTTGGCAGGAATGTATCACATACCTTCACTGTCATTGTTTCCAAACTACAGGATAATTTGATAAAGGGACCTAATTTTAAAAGAAATTTAAGTTGTTCCCTTGAAGACCATTATTCAGATAAATAACAGCACATGAAGTGCCAGTCAGAAGCAGGACCTGGCATGACAGGGGGAGAGAATCTGCAGTAGGAAGGATGTGCAGCAGAAGACTGACAGACACATTTACTGGCCAATTACTGCAAGCTTCCAGCTTTAGAGGACCAATCAGTAGTGGCCTTGAGGCAAGCATAGGGGGTGGCCCTCAGGCGGGCATAGAAGGGACATAACTGGAACTTTCAGGATAGCATCCCAGAAATCAGGAGACATAATTTACACATCCAGGCTGGCCAATTATCATCACAATCACATCCTGCAGCACTGTGACAGAGGACATAAAAGAATCTCTATTGGCTCTTTCCTAAACAGATGCTTCTGACTTTCCAGTAACAAGTGGGGGAGAGATGTTGGATGGTCACAGCACAGAATGAGGATATTTGGCTGACATTTCTGCTGGCCAATTGGCATCACAAACAGATCTTATACCACAGTGACACGTAAGAGAATCCCTGGGATAGGCTTCTTCTCTTCATATGCTGTACAGGCATATAAAATTGGGAACCTTTATCACATCTTTCTGATATTTGGCAGAGATGATCAGGAAAGTGTGATATTCAGCCCTGCCTAATTTCATGTACACTGATTGGACTACAAAGATGTTAAAGTCAGACATATATTTATAAGCTAATTACTTATACCACCAGGACCCTTTGTCACATTGTGCCTTAGTTTCCTCAAAAGGAAAATGCTCTTAGTGGTCAAGCCAGACATAACATGAGCTAGATATAGAGTGCTTTCCTCCAAATTGTGGACACTGAGTTTACACTGTGAATTAAACCAGCCAGCTCAGCTGAGTATTGTAAAGATAATATTATTTATAAATGAGGCCATGAGACAAAGAATGTTATAAATATAAGCATAGTTTACTTAAATTCAAATAAAAGGTATCAATATGCTACACAAGAGAAAATCAAAGTCACTTAAAAGTACATGATCTAAGTAAACATTTCTGTTTGAGGAAACAGTTCTAAAAGCTAACATATGCTTAATTCATTGGCTCAAACGTATAAAAAGTATATACGTTCATATTTACCCAGTCCTGTGTCCCATACTGCCATCATGGTGAGGAAAAAATCCCAATGTCGGTTAGAATTTCTTTCTGAAGAATCAAAAGAATGTCTCTGACTCTTATTGTAAACTGCCAGTTTGAGTAGGTGACACAGATGATGTCAGTTATTAGGCAGACACACAGAACTTCAACAGGTTTTCTTCAAAAATAATTGCTGACCAATTAGTTGAATCAAGCTGTAGGCTATTATTATTATTATTATTATTATTATTATTATTATTATTATTATTTTATTTATATAGCACCAGTCATGTGACCTGGTGCTCTACAGAACATAGAAATAGATGCGGTCCCTGCCTGTGGCTTACAATCTAAAAGACAAGGAGGGGGAGACAGGGAGATGGGACAGTGGGAGAGACAGGGGAGAAGACAGACAAACATTCAAGCAGATGCAAAGATGCATGTGCTTGGCTTGGTTACAGTCAGGTTGCAGCAGTCTGCAGAGAAGGGCAGACAGTAGGTATATGGGAACGTCTATCAGGGATTGGGAAAGGCAGCAAGGAACAGGTGGGTCTTGAGGAGGGATTTGAAGGAGCAGAGGGAGGGGGAAGGCAGATGTGGGCAGGGAGGGCATTCCAGGCATGGGGGGCAACAAGGGAGAAGGCTCGAAGGTGATTAGGTGAGCAGAAGAGATGAGGGAGAGTGAGGGAGGGGACAGAGGAAGATTGGAGAGTGCGTGCAGGAGTGAGTAGGGAGATTAGGTCTGAGAGGTAAGGGAGAGGTTTGTCATGTAGTGATTTGAACGTGAAAACCAGGAGTTTAAACAGGATACGTTGAGGAAGGGGGAGCCAGTGAAGAGGCAAGAGGAGATGCTGCACATGGTCGAAGCGACGGGCAGAGTGAATGACCTTGGCAGCAGAGTTTTGGATTGCGATAAGGGGGGACAGAGAATGAGGGAGGCCAGCAAGGAGGAGGTTGCAGTAATCGAGGTGAGAGATAACCATGGCATGAACAAGGGTTTTGACTGAGGAGGTAGAGAGAAAGGGGCATATCCGAGAAATGTTATGGAGGGCGAATCGGCAGGATTTGGCAACCAAGTCAATGTAAGGTTTAAAAGAGAGGTGCATGTCAAAGATGAAGCCCAAGATACAGGCTTGGAGAACCGGATGGATGGTGACGCCATCGATGCAGATGGACAGGTTAGAGGGAGAGGAAGAGGAGGGAGTAAAAATGAGGAGTTCGATCTTGGCCATGTTGAGCTTGAGTTGACGTTGGGACATCCAGGCAGAGATATCAGACAGGCAGTTGATGAGGCGTGAATGGACAGAAGAGGAGAGAGATGGGTTAGAAAGATAGAGTTGGGTGTCATCAGCATAGAGATGATACTGGAATCCATGGGAAGCAATAATTTTGCCAAGGGACAGGGTGTAAATAGAGAAGAAGAGAGTGCCAAGGACAGAGCCTTGGGGGACCCCAACCAAAAGGGGGAGGGAGAAGGAGTTCAACCCAGGGAGCGAGACTGTAAAGAAGCATTCAGAGAGGTAGGCGGAGAACCAGTCAAGGACAGAGCCACGGAAGCCCAAAGAGTAAAGCGAGTCCAATAGGAGCAAGTGGTCGACAGTGTCAAAGGCCAGGGCAGTTTCAGTAGAGTGGAGGGGGCGGAAGCCGGATTGGAGAGGGTCCAGGGAGGAGTTGGCAGAGAGGAGGTCCAGGCATCGGGAGTAGATGACACATTCCAGAAGAGAAAGCTCTCTAAAAACTTTAAATCTGGAGATACTTCTGCCTGGAGCTGTTTATCATTGAGGCCCAGTCTTGATAAAAACCCAATCCTGCCACAAACTTGCAATTAAATCTCTCTTCCAGCATATAGTCAAAAGTTCACTAAGAGTTCACCACACAGAAGCTGAAAATCAATACATTGGAACACAGAGGTAATACATTGATACACAAAATCAATACATTGGAACACAGATGGCCAAAAATATATGGTTATTATAGAAAATACATGACACCTTTATTCAATCCTTCTGAAAGTTGGCAGAGATAGTAAATATGGTAAGGGGTATAAATGTGCCAAGTGACATCTACATGAAATGTGAGTCAAAGAAGTTACAGCTAAGAATGTATAAGAAGATGTTTGCAAAATAACATGTCAACTGATTATAAAATCGGATTCCTATATCCAATCATTCTAAAAATTGGTACACTTAATTCCTGCCATTGGAGGTACAAGCCTTCCAGGATTCAGCCAAATATAATGAAAAACAAAAAAGGTACAGCCAAAATGTGTTTTCCATTTAAACCAATGGAAAACGAAAACAAAAACGAAAACAAAATGTTGATATTTTTGAAAAGGAAAATGACATTTAAATAACAAAAATGAAAAAATGAAAACACAAATGACATGGGGCCCTGGTGCACACCTCTAATTGCAAGAATACAATAGTTATGTGTGCACAATACTGGAGTTTGCAGTATACTTTTATTAGTATCCATAATCCAAAAAACCCTGGTTTACAAGAAGACTTAAGGCTCTTTAAAATTCAATCATGCACTAAAAAGCATGGAAATTGCAAATTAAGGCTCCCGCTTTAACTTTCATATCATGTTAGCAGTAAAGACATTGTTCAAAGCAGTTTTTGATTTAATTGATAGGAATTTACTATGGAACGTCCTATCCCGTACCATGATGGATAGGAGATTGCTTTTTCTGGTACAATGGCTGTACCATACCACCAGTTTTAAGGTTTAAGGTTAGAGTTACCCCTAAGGTAAGACAATCTACTTCAAGTTCAAGTTCAAAGTTTATTCAAGGGTGGCTTTCACCAATACCCGAAAACATCAACAATTATAACAGTAACTAAAATGACAATATAAAATAATATAATATGATATATAAAATAATATAATAATTAGTATAAACAATTTAAATCAATTAAAACCCAAACCATATCAGAGTCAAATACCATCGGGCAAAAAAACCCCTTCCCTTCCCAGCGTGGCCATCATTATCTGCAGAAAGTAACCTGCAACCCATGTAGCTCCTACCCCAACTGCCTCTCTAGGAACTGTATGATCATACGTCTGGGACTGTACACCTAAAACTGTATAGTCAACAGCGCACAACCATCATCCTCCCCTTGATGCAGGAGGATTGATACCCAATCACTTCTGGAGATTTAAATCCTAACTTTGTATCCATAGATTAGGGGAGCATTCGGGTCCCTAGGTTGGCCAAACTACCAAGCAGGCCCCCCTATCCTTTGTAAATCATCCTTTCCAGTTTGTCCTGAATAGATTGTCTTTTCTTGTTGGCCAGATGGGTAAAAGATGCCAAAGACATAATCGCCTCTTTATGTTGCAACCCAAGGAGAAAGCTATGGGCTTGGCCCAAAGTGTATAGCATCTCCTTGGGAAGCAATGGGAAAATCCATGCCTCCCTAAGTGCATCAAAATAAGGGTATCTCAATAAATAATGATCAATGGTCTCCACTTCCCTCTTGTAGCAAGAACACAGCCTACAAACATAGGGAATCCCCTTATATCTCCCCTGCGTTACAGCTGTATCCACTAGCTGCCAGTGCAGGAGGGTATATGCTCTACAAAGCTTTTGGTTCTGTAAAAGATCTAGATAGGGCTCAAAGGAGGCTCAAAGGTTCTTTAATGACACTAGCAGGGGAGCTACCTTCCATGCTCCCACGGAGGCAATATCCTCCTGGCACGCGATATCCTGGATCCTGTTTAGAAACTCAAATCTAACAGCACATAGCACTTTTCCACTAAAGTGTTGTAGAGAAAAACCTGTTTTTCTTAAGGCTATAATGGGATTGGAAATTCATGCTCCATCTGTTGGGGATACTCGATCAGCTTTTCTCCAGTTTGCAGATGATATAGTCTTTTTCTTCCAGACGAAGGTTGGGATCAAAAGGGTCCTGGGAAAGTTCCATCAATATTGCCAAGTCAGTGGCCTCCTTTTAAATGCCTCCAAAACCAAGCTAATGATTTTTTGGCAAAAAGAACGTACCCAGTAGTTGGAATACCAGTGCGGGGCAGATAGGATTGGTTAAATCCTTTAAATACTTGGGCCTCACATTCAATACCAGGGGCACTTGGAATCATCAAATTTCAAATAGGGCTAATAACGTGATGAGAACTGCCCGCGCACTACTTAGAGCTGCTAGGCTCTCGAGGGGGGTACCATTTTCCTATCTACTTAAAGTATATGATGCAAAAATCCCTTGAATTCTGCTCTTTGGAATTGGTATCTAATGGAGTGAAGCAAGGTTGTACTCTTGCTATTTTTCTGTTTAACTTTGTTATTAACAGAATTGTGACAGAACTCCAAGGAGGAAGTTATTATCCAGTTTTGATTCATGGTAGACTCTGTCCCCAGATTCAGTGTTGCCCCCAACCTGCAAAGAGGAAGAGGATTGGTAGGGATGTGCAAACACGGTTCAGGTGTTCGATGTTTGGCCCGAACTCAATCTGTTCGGATAGCCGAACTGAACAGCCATACTGAATGCCCAAACAGTTAACTCTAAGTCCAGGTGTGTTCAAGTGGGAAAAACAGGACTGGCAGGCCCAGGGGAGGGGGGCAGCTGAGGAGCAAACTTCCTGGCACCAGGGGTGGAGAGACTTGGAATAGCAGTCAGCCTGCCCAATCACCATCCCTCTTTTCCTCTGACCACTGCCTTTGCAGTCTGTGATTGGCAAGGGGTTAGACTGCTCAGAGCCAATGGGGCTTGTGGTAAGACGGGCGCAGCAAGTAGCAAAAGTCATTGCCCTCCCCCCTTCCAACACCTTCTGAGCTAGCCACTGATCCTGTCAGCAGGCGTTTTCAGAAGTCTCCCTCTACCAGCAGTTTGTGTTCCTAATCCATTACCATCCTCCTCCTATTTCACTCATTTCCACACATTTACCTCCATAGTTTCATTTATTTAGAGTAGATTCAATAGATTTAGGTGTTATTTTTATTTTTTACCGCTGCCCGTGTTCTTTCTCCCTACCCTTCATTGAATCCTTCCCTCCTCCCACTATATATTCCATCCCTGATTCCCTTCCCCTATTTTGGGATTTATTTAGAGTAGGATTAGATTGATTTAGGTTTCATTTCAGTTTTGTACCCCTCCCTGTGTTGTTTGTTGTGAACTGTCTGTGTCCCCACCCCCCATTCCTGTGTATAGATAGATAGATAGATAGATAGATAGATAGATAGATAGATAGAGATAGTGTGTAGTGATTCAGTTTTAATATTGTTTGTGTCTTTGTAGGACTAGGCCTTTGTAGATATACTATTCTATTTAGTTTGCTGCCCATAAGGCGGGAAATGGGGCATGTGGCACAGGTGGTAGGGGCCGTGACAGCAGGCAGAAGACAGAGCCCATCACCACGCAGTCCGCACCAAACTCCACAGGCCTGATTTTGGTCTACAGGCTTCCGAGGCTCCCAGCAGTGGCACTAGCTGGGTCATGGTTCAGCAGTGCCTCCTGCCAGCATCCTCCACTGCCACACAGGGCACTGGAAGGTCTCCAGTCCAGGAGGCTGTGGCTGCAGGAGTAGGTGCAGGTGCTTCAGGGGCAGGATCCGAAGTTCACTATGGACCACCATCGTCCCCCATTATTGAGGCGATCCCCAGCAGTCCAGGGCTGGTGGATCCCACCCTGGCTGCTAGAGGCAGGGCCCAATCCCTGGGCAATGGCAGCACAGAGAGGAGTAGCAGTAGCAGTAGCAGCAGCAGCAACAGCAGCAGCAGCTATAGAGAACACAGGGAGAGTGGCAGCAGCATTGTGGGCAGTCCAGCAGCTTCAGGGTCCCAGTACTCTTCTTCACGGGATATCACTGTGATTGGGGACAGCGAGGCAGACACTAGTCCCATGGAGGAGATGTCTGGAGTCGAGGTGATGGCTGTTCCTCCAAGAGCTGTGTCACCACCATGTTCTGCCCATTCCAGCAGCACTGGCAGCAGTGCATCACCTGCCGAGCAGGGTTGCCAGCTGCAGTTGCTGTGCTCGAGCAATCCAATGTCTTTTGCTGTTGCTGGTACTGCACATCAGTCATTTGCACCTCAGTCTTGTAGACAGGCATAACTCGAAGGAGTGAGCCGGTGGGTGGGGGCTGGGTGTCCACAAGATTCACCACTGGGCAAGGCTTGCCTAAATTGCAATAGAGCTTCTTGAGTTCAGTGTAATAGGATGTCAGCCTGCAAACGCCCGGCCGAGCAGGGGTGCCAGGCACCGTGCCCTGGCCAGGCCTCTGCCGCTGCTCCACAAATGCCAGCCAGCCTTTACTACACACCTTTACTATTATATTATATTATATTATATTATATTATATTATATTATATTATATTATATTATATTATATTATATTATATTTATTAGAGTGCTCCCTCACTCTAATAATAAAAACAAATACAACTACAAAATCATGAGATATTATCATCTTCCTAGGTGTTTCTGCTATTAACTTTTTTGTGTGTAGCATAATTTAAGTCAATATACATCTTGACAAAAAAAAAAAGCTAGTAGGCATTGGACAGGGAAAGAAAAATCTCACATTTATATTAGTTTTTGTAAATTTGTGCTAATGTTGTAAGTTATTTCCAGATTCACAGCTTCTAAGTCTCCTTATTTCAGGTTCAACTGTTTGATTGTATTTGATCATTTTAACCCACCCCACCCCCATGCTTCAAAATACTGATTTAAATAATGCATCTGTTTTAAAAAGATAGCAGAGAACACATTCTCCTTCCATGATATGAACAAAGAGTTCTTAAGATAGTAGAGTGATATTTAAAACAGGCATCTTAGGCACGGTCTCCTAGTTCCATCTAGAGTCTCTCTCTTTAAACAAATTTAGTTTAGAGTCTCTCTCTTTAAACAAATCTAGAATCTCTCTCTTTAAACAAATTCAGCACCATGGAGAGCACCTGTTAATATAAACGTATCAAGTCATGAAGTTGTTGTGAGACCTCATTAGATTTTTGCACTTGCCCACTGTAGGAGTGTTGATAGAATCATAGAAATTAGAGAGGAAAAAAAAAACCTCCTTGGGTGTCAGTCTGCCACCCTGTCCAGGATAGGCTTCTCCCCTAGAGAACACCCAAAAGTGTTTTGCCAGTTTGACTTTAAATGACTACAATAATCGAACCCCTACCACGTCTCTTGGGTGACAGTCTCTTACTTCTCTCACTTAGAGAATGTGCCCTGAAGTTTAGAATAACTGTTCATACTCCTTCTTTAAATCCATTATCCCCCATTATATTTGTTTTTAGTATACAATTGAAGATGGGGGCAGGAAGACATATCTCTCTAACTTTGGTGAGCAGTGGACAATCTCCCTCTTTAATTTAGAACCCTTTCAACCTCTGCAGTGGCAGCAGCAAAGATGAGTATCAGTGACTGAGTGAGTAATAAAATTTGCATTCATTTGAGCACATTCAGGAATTTGATTTAGTTTGAACATGAAATGGTGAGAGTCCCTGAGCAAACTTGCTTTAGCCCAAGCCTGAGCATCATCTGGAGATGGTGCAATTTTTTGTTTTTATTTGGAAGAGCATTTAGCAGACAGGGATGAGTGTTGGTTGGCTTATTGGGTAGAGTTGTGGGTAGGGTCGCAATTTTGAGGGGAGGGAGGGAATGTTTTATTGTATGGATTTTTTATTGTTGTTTTATTATTGTAAGCCGCTCTGAGCCCTTCTGAGAACGGTGATGTATAAATCTGAATAAATAAATAAAAGCTTTGTGAAGATAAGGGGTGGAGTTCTCCATTTTGGACTCAACTGACCTTTAAGCCCTTCTTCTTTCTTCTTGGACAAATGCTTCTCACATGCATATCACTTTAAATGCTATGAGGTCAGACTATGCAATTTATAATCCTTTGCTCTTCTCAGGTTTGGTTTTTCAGTTCTGAATTCTTTAATGCATCAGTCCCAAGGCCATCAAAAATCCAGCTCAGCAGAATGGTTAAGGTATATGAGGGCAATGGAGTGGGATGAGCAGTTCTGTTTTGGCTGCATTGAAATATAGGCTTATTCTGAGCACTACTGGATATTAGTGTACTTGTGTTTGTACATTTGTGTGTGTGTGTGTGTGTGTGTGTAATGGAAATATATGTCCATACACCTGTACATAGTAGGTGTTTTCCCCCTGACTCTATAGGCTCACAACAAATTGCAGACTGAAGGTTCTACAGAAAATCCAGTTGTAATATATGAATAGTGTTTCACAGTATAACCCGTCCCTTTACATTTAGGTCTGAACTATAAGTGTTGGTATTATCTAAATAGCTTCAGGAATAGAGAATTTGCCATCTGCAAATTTATCAGTTTAGTCTGGGGACTAGTAAACTACCTCATCATTGTGTAATGTAACATTTCTAGCTGAATTTATCTCATGCCACTAGCATTTCTACTCTTGGATGTTTGGTTCCGACAAGTTTCTGTAATTACCTGATACACTGGGATTATCAAGTGTCTGTCTTATTTAACTGGAGATTAGCATTGTGACAGTAGCACAAAGTTGGGCTCTTTCTTGTCATTTTAGGTAGCAAAGTGAAAAGATTTTGCTGAGTTTTGAGTGAATTTACTTCTCTGCTAATTGCCCCCCTAGGAGCAAAGTGTCAGCAACGATTCCTTCCAAGCCTTGCATAATGATTAAAAATGGTGAAACCGAGGCAGCTGAAGTAAAGGTCACTGTATAATATCCATTTATTGAAACAAATAGTGTTAATGGAAGTACTTCATCTTTTTTTGTATATCTTGGTAATTTTATTTTTTGAAGACCTCCAGAAATTAGATTTGCCCATTTTATTGCATCTTGTTTAATGTTCTGTTTATGAGCGATCTGCCATTGGTGGTAATGAGGTGTGCTCCTCTTGCTTGTGCCCTTTTCCTCCAGGAAAATAAACTTTTAAGTGAGCTTTAATTATACTCTTATTTATAAATGAGTTTCCAAATCATTTCCAAAAAAGGTTGGGGATGGCATTGTTCATGTTTAAAGATGATGGAATTCAGGCTCTCATTATCCTTAGGGGAGGAATAAAATAGAGAAGGGAACATATTAGAAGAAGGTGGGAAAGAATTCACTTTCTGCTTTTAGGTGAAAAAAACTTGTTTGAAGAAGAATCAGCTTCTGTAGAGTTATTTGGTAACACTGTCAACATAGTGCTATTTTGCAGTTTCTATATTATATTTTGCTTAATTAATTCTGGGGAAATGAATTTTTTTCCTGCAATGCAACATAAAATGGATATCTGTAGGTCACAATAACAATCCCTAAGTTACAATATTAAAGAGCTCTGTGATGTCATAGAGCAATGCACATTGAACAATTTCTTTTCATCATTTTCATGGACAAACCAAAGGGTCATATATGCTCTAATGCTGTTGAAGAGTTCTCTTACCACATCTGTGTTACAATGGGAACACCACTTTCTACTAGAGCGGAAATGGCTAGATAGCAGTGTGAACAGGTAAACCTGTCAGCATCCTGGTAAATCAACTGATCCTGTATTTGTTGGATTCTAAACTGTCCCCATTTACTGCCCAACAAGCTACTTGAGTTACCGAGTTCTTGTTACTGCATTGTTGAGTTACTGTTATTGTATTACCAAGTCACCATTTGCACACTTTTGTGCTTTCCATGTAATCAAAAGAGAGGAGGACTGTGGTGTGGCTGTGCAATTTAAACTGATTAGGTAAAATGGTACCCAAGCAATGGTCAGTAAACAGAAAATGGTAAACCAGAAATTTTAATTCAATAACAGTAAATTAAAAAGTCAGTTACCCAACATTACTAGAGAATTTTAGGATTTCAGTTGCCCAACTTTGTAATCGGTAACTGATTGGGTAAAATAAAGTAATCAAAATTTCAGGTATTACCAGTGTGTAGCAAAACTATTACCTGTTTTAGGTTGACTTACTACTGCAAAAGTGGAGGCACATGTTTCCCAGTTAATTCACTTTAGTCCATTAGACAGCTCACATGCCTAAAGTACAGGTTTTTGCAAGAACAAGGACTTTAGGCTCTCCATTCTTCAGTTTTAAAGTGTCTGACTGCAGTTCTGATAGTGATGTTTTGTTCTTTAGAGGTGAAACAGGTACTTAATTTAGTTCCTGCGGGTAATACCTGCATTTTTAGAACTGTATCGAGTACTAAGTGGGTTACACGGATACTGAGCAGGTACTCAGATACCAAAAAAACCCAGTAATTTCTGGTAACAATTTTTAAAATTATTATTATTTTCTGATAACCAACTGGATAATCAGGACAGAAAACTGGAAAATCAGGACAGAAAACGAAGACATTCTAGGACATCAGGTAACTGAATCAGGGCGGTTCAGGTACCAATTGGTACCCGAAGTCTTCGGGTTGATTCAGGTACCAGAAATTCAGCGTGCATACCCATTTTTGTGGGTACTTATTTCAGCTTTAGTTCTATTGTTCTTTTGTAAAGCACTTTCTGATCCTCAGATGGATGTTTAAATGATCACAGTATTATTATTTTCTGCTAACAAGGTAGCTTTCTCTGACAAAATTCTTTGACTACTGATGAACATAAAAATGGATCAGACCAATGGACCATCTAGCTTTCACTTATATCCAACAGTGATCAGTGCCACATGCTACCTTTTCCAGATCTACTTTAGTAAAACCTCCCATTAGGGATGTGCAAACAGATTATTGTCTTGTTTATATGTGGTTAATGTTTATACTGTTTTTTACAAAAATGTAGGACAACGTAATAATTGTAATGACTATGAATTTCTGTTAAACTTGAAAATATTAATAAAAACACAATTAAAAAAAAGGGGGATGTGCAAACAGAACATGGTTTGAATGTTTGGCTGTACTGTCATTCGGTTTGAAAACCAAGTTCAGGTTTGGTTGTTCGATTCAGTAGAGTTCGGTTCGGCCAAACATTGCCAAACATTCGAAATGGCTTTATCGGTACTGATATCAATACCGAATTCAATTATTTTTTTTAATCGGTATCATTTGGCCCTGAGACCACCCCTGGTCTCCATCCCGGGTGTCAGGAAGTCTGCTCCTCAGTTGCCTCCCCATTCCAGTCATGTTTCTCCCACCTGAATGGGCCTTCCAGTCATGTTTTTCCCACCCTGAACTCACCTGAACATGACTGAACTGTTCGGTCATTGGACGTTCGGTCGGTTTGGACGTTCGGTTCGGTTGTCTGAACAGACCGAATCCAGTTCGAACTCTGAACATCTGAACTGCATTCGCACATCCCTACCTCCGATATCTGGTCTGGACATGTTTCATGATGACCCTTCCATAACCAAACACTTCTCTAATCAAGACAAAAGGCATATATCCTGAGGTGTCTGGATATAGGAGACTATATTAAAAATTATTTATGTGTCCTGACCAGCACTACACTGATTATTCAAGGAGTAGAAGCACCATAGATTTATATAGTCCCATTATATTTGACATTTTATTTTCTATCAATTTCCTAATAATTCCTAACATTGTTTGCCTTTTTGACCACTGTTGCTCAATGAGCTGATGTTTTCAGTGCAATGTCCACAACAGTTCTATGATCTCTTTTCTGAGTTGACTAGTAACAAACCCAATGCTCTATAATGAGCTTTTGAAAGGAGCATGGAGCTTCAAGAATTATGAAAGGAGTACAAAGTAAAAGGAAGGATAAAACCTCCCTGACCTTCCTACAGAAGGAAGCATGGCAAGGCTTGTTAGATTCTGGTCTGAACAGACTGATATGACCGCCATTGCAGTTCTTTTTTACTTTTATAAAAAATGTTTTTGTAGTGTTTGAGTGAGAAAACATTCTACTTTCACTTATTTAATCAATGAGAACATTTTTTTCTAATAAAACATTATATTAGAGTTGAATCTGCAGTAATCCTTTTATTATTTGAATTGGCATTTATTCTGTCTCATAAGGATGTAAAACTTTTATAACTCAAGACTTCAACACACTAAAACTACTGATGAAACATATATTACTACATAAAGGTGCACCATGGGATGAGTATACTGCACAGGTTGGATTTAAAACCAACATAATGTGGAAGTGCATATTTTTACTTGGCTAACTATCTGCAGAAAAAGAGAGTTCAAGGAATAAGTAGTACAGGAATCTACAAAAATATCAGTCTAAAGATACAGTTTGTAAAATTAGATAAGTTGCAGTCTAATATCACAAACAAATGTATAATTAAAAAATACATGTTTTCCTTTTCATTAAGGTCAAAGTCTCAACTGGTGCAAATTAGAGCTGAAACAACAGGTACCTGAAATAACGGGGAAATCCATCAAATCTTGAACCAAAAATTATGGTTTGAATTAACAGCAATAGGGAAAATGCAGTGAACACAAGTCTCTCAACTAATAACCCATGCCCATTCATGCTCCCTTAGTTATCTGTATTGGTTATTCTTTTTCCAGTGCTTCATTTGTGTGTCCATGTAAACAGACACACACACACACCTCCACCCACCACGTCCAAACACCCATCTCCCCATCCACCTCCGTCCATGTAAAAATGGCCTCTCTGCTTCCCAAACATTTTGTCTGTATGACCCCATTTTCAAACTTCAGTATATTCCTGTGACCCCAAAGAGCTACAAAGACATGAAGAATATATCCAACAATATCAGCTAAGATGGTGGTCCCATCCACAAAATAGACGACTGCTTTGGGGTCATGACCCACAGTTAGGGAATCATGTTCTAACTACTAAGATGTTTCAGCACATTACATACATATACTTTTTAATTTTGTTTCCAAATCTCCATTGCTATATTTCCCATCCTGCTCACAAAGGCTCTTTCAGTTCATATATTTGAAGTAAAATAATACAGTTCAAGTAAAAAAAAAAAAGGGGGGGATAGCATGCCATTATTGTAACAGAAGACCAACAAATATGATAAATACTGGGCTTGCAGCATTATTCTTCTGGATCTCCTACACAATAAAGACAGTGAGAAGAAACCTCACTGGCACAGTTCAACAGTAGTGTTTGTTAATAAATACAAGAAAATGCATAAGGGTTACATCAGAAGGTGGCTCTACACGTTACAATTAGCCACAGGGGAAACCAACCCTGTGGTATTACCGCAACATCATCCCATGATTTTCTGTGTTTATGCTGCCATGCTATGTACCTCATCAACAGGGGGAGCCAATGAGGTGACAGCATAAATAGGTGAAGCCCAGGTATAAATATGTGAGGCCTGTGTATAAATAGCTGAAGCTCTTGCGATGCAAAGTTGCCACTGGTGAAATTGACACAGCAAAGCTCTCTGCTACGGGGCAAATGCCCCACCTGGCGAAACTTACAAGGGAAAACTCCCAGTGGACAAAGACTGAGGATTCAAAGCTCCCCCACCGGTGACCAATAAGTTCAGAGCTGCTCTGCTGAGCCGAACAGACATTTATTTGATGGTGTGTTTTCAGCTTCCCTGTTTTGTCTGCTGAGGAGTTACCCTCATTTGTTCTAGGGAATAAACCTAAGCCAGTCTCTGTTCCATCTGAGGGTTGCTCCTTGGTTTGAGTAGCCAAACACAGCAGTTGCCCTTGTGATCAGAGACTAAAATGATGATAAGTGCTATGTGTAGAGACACCCAGCAGTTGGGAACATCCTGCCAGTTAACCAAATCTGGCCCATGGCTGGTTTTTATTTACCTCCTGTCCAGTCCTCAGATCTGATTTATGTAGCCAGTCTCTACCCTCAAGCACTAAAGCAGCATGCTCAGATAAAGGAACAGTGATGCAGGCAGGCACTTGAGGGCAAGGAATAGAGCCTTGACACAAATCCATGATTTTGACATTCTCATTCCTTGCCTCATCCTGAAACTTATGTTCCATTAAGCGCCCTCTTCTACAACTCCTATCTGTCCCATGGACGTTGAACTCACTTTTGAAGTTGCCCATGTGATGGAAGAGATTCCCCACTTCTGATTTACATGCTTCTGTTCTAAGTAGTCACATAGCAACTGAGACTGAGATTTGGTTCTATGTCCACATATTAAATGTAGCTAAGGGTAGACTCCAGAAGACTCACAATTCACTTAAAGAGAACTATGCTTAGTGGAATTTTCAAATGTGACTAACTCACTCAAGTACTTCTGGGAATTTCTCCTCCTTTCTAACATACCCAGTCTTTGGTCATTACGACAAATATGGTATACTGTAAATACTATAGAAAGACCAATGCATTCTGTATCACCATGTGCACAAAGTTGAAGCCAAACAAATCAGTTTCAATTTAGAAGGATAAGAGAATAATAGTCAAATTCTTCTCTCATTTTCAACAGTGCATATGTTGGGTATTAAAGTAAAATTTACACTGAAGTGACTAAGACTGGGATTTGGTTCCAGGTCTACATATTAGATGTAGCTAACTGCAAAATGACTAACTTCATCCTCTTGTGGTCAGGGATTGGCTCCTTTAGTCCCACTCATCTTTTGAGCAGGAAGAGACTGGGAGGGTTACAGTGGCAGCAAGGGGGGAGAGAGTTAAATTTAAATTTTGGCTGTTGCTTGATTTAGGATTTTTCTCTTGCACTGAGGAGCCCACTTTCCCCATTGGTGCCACACACAATGGAGGAAGCTGTTGCTGGTGGGGCTGAATGGGCAATTGAATGTGAGGGCATGAGGAAGCCTCTTGGACAAACACTCTTGGACACTCTCTTGGACAGACACTGTGGACACATGCTGGTTGCCTATTCATTTTGGACCAGGCTCAGAATTGACGGAGGTAGCCAAAGGTGTGTTTTTGGTCTTCCCTGTAATGCCTTCATCCTCCAAATGCTGGTTGAGCAATCGTGTGCATGTTGAATCCCAGGTTGGTGTTAGTAGTTAGTTTGTTCATTTGTTGTTACTTGCGTGTTTGGAAGTCTAGTGCAATAAAGAATGTTAAGAAGCACAGAAAGGAAAGGTTAGACACCTCTATAAGAAGTGAGGTAAGGTGTGCTATTTTTGAGGGTTGTAGTGATCCACACTAAGGCCACTTGCCCACGTTACCAGGGATGGCAAGTCTCCAAGCAAGGAATTGCTCCATTGGGAAACTTAAGCCGAGCTCCGCACGTGGACGCAGGTCTGAAAGCGTTATCAGTCACATGCAGGGTCTTTTTTCCTCCAAATGTCAGGGCTGGATTTCATTCAAGCCCTGACATTCAGAGAGAAAAAAGCTGCTTGACGCAGCTTATGATGCTTTCAGCCCCGAGCCGACGTGCGAAGCTCAGCATAAGTTTCCCAGCAAGTAGATTCCCTGCCAGGAGACCCACCGGCCCCTGTAACGTGGGCAAGTGGCCTTTGTCACCCTTCCTGGGAGTTTGATGAGAGCAGCACTGCTGTGTAGGATAATAGGGATCCCAGATTGGTGTCAGAAACATTACCCATCCTTCAGTAATCCACTAAGGAGTCCAGGAGGTTCATAGGAATGTCAGCTGTCATCATGGTGGGAAGGGACTCAAAGAACTACAGAATAATGAAATGGATCTGTTCTGTTTTATTTAATTAATTTATTTATTGTAAAGAAGGTGTTGTCCTCCCAGATTGAGCTGAATGTGCAGCAGCAGTCAAAAAAGCAACAGAATGTTAGGAGTTATTTTCAAAGGGATAGAGAATAGAACTGAAAATGTCATTATGCCTCTATAAAAATCAATGGTGTGATCGCACCTAGAATATTGTGTGCAATTCTGGTCGCCCCATCTCAAAAAAGAAATAGCTGAACTAGAAAAAGTACAGAGAAGGGCAAAGAGAATGATAAAGGGTATGGAACGGCTTCTGTACAAAGAGAGGCTTGACGAACTGGGTCTCTTCAGCATAGAGAAGAGAAGACTAAGAGTGGACATGATAGAGGTTTATAAAATCTTGAGTGGTGTGGAATAAATAGATAGGGAATGATTATTTACTTAATTATGATTATGATTATGATTATGATTATGATTGTGATTATGATTATGATTATGATTATGATTATGATTATGATTATTAAGCATTTATATAGCATCAACAATATACCTGGCACTTTACAAAGTAATGGAATATACACGGTTCCTGACCTAGGGCTTACAATCTGAGAGATGGGGGGGAGGGGAGAAGAAGGAACGGGAACAGAGGGAAAGACAAGGGGTGTAACATTCACGAATATGCGAGGTCTCCGGTGCATGTGCCTGGCTTGGTTACATCGAGAATGATGGCTGGCTTGTCCATGTGGTGAAGTATACAGACTTCAGGTAACAGATTGTACTGGATGGTAGATATCAGCAGGAGTTAGGAGAGGGGGGGCAGAGTGGGAGAGGTGGGTCTTGATTTGAAGATATGAAGGGGGGGGTGAGGTGGTTTTGGGAAGGGAGGGACTTCCAGGCATGGGGGGCAGCTAGGGAGAAGGGACAAAGGCAGTTAGGGAAGCAGGGGAGATGTGGAAGGGTGAGAGAGGGGACAGAAGTGGAGCAGAGTTCAAGGACTGGAGTATGGAAGGAAATTAGCGCAGAGAGGTAGGGGGAGCAAGGTTGTGAAGAGCTTTATAGGTGAAGACTAGGAGCTTGTGCAGGATTTGTTCAGGAAGGGGGAGCCAGTAAAGAGAGGAGAGGAGGGCTGCACGTAGTTGAAGCAATGGGCAAGGTGGATTACTCTGGCAGTAGAGGTTTGGACTGAAATAAGGGGAGAAAGGTGAGAGCGGGGGAGGCCAGTGAGAAGGAGGTTACAGTAATTGAGGCGAGAGATGACCAGGTAATAAACAAGGGTTTTGGCAGAGGAGACAGAGAGAAAAGGGTGAAACTTAGCAATGTTATGGAGGGATAAGCGACAGGATTTGGGAACAGTCAATATAGGGTTTAAAAGAAAGGGGTGAGTCAAAGATGAAGCCTAAGCTACGGGCTTGGGGGGCAGGAAGGATGGTGACCCCATCAATAAGGATCAACAGGGAGGAAGGAGAGGAAGGATGGGGGGGAGATAAGGAGTTCAGTTAGTCATGTTGAGTTTTTTTCACAGATGGGGAGAGAGAGGGAGTAGAGAGATAGAGTTCAGTTGAGTGTTATCAGCGTAGAGATAATATTGGAAGCCATAGGAGGTAATGACTTTACCTAGGGACAGGGTGGAGATAGAGAAGTGGAGAGGGACAAGGACAGAGCCTTGGGGTATGCCAAATTGCCAATCGAGAGGGGAAAGGAGGAGGAGGTGGAGTTGGCAAGAGACACATTGAAGTCAGAGAGGTAGGAGGAGAACCAGTCAAGGACAGAGCCACAGAAGCCAAGGGAGTGAAATGAGTCCAGCACCTTCTCAAATAGTAATAGAACTAGGGCAAACCATGAAACTAGCTGTCGGCATATTTAAAACAAATAAAAGGAAGTACTTTTTCACTCAACGCATAATTAACTTGTTTATTGTTGCCAGAGGACATTGTCAAGGCCAATAGTATGGCTGGGTTTTAAAAAGGACTTGATAAGTTCTTGAAGAGTATGTCCATTAATGGCTATTAAGCAAGTAGGCTTACAGGATGAACCTCTTACTGTCGGGATATGGGAGTGAACAACGGGGCATGGATTGCCCATTGTGACTGTTGGTTCTCCTCCCATGCGATCGACATTCACCACTGTTGGAGGACAGGATACTGGGCATGATGGACCATTGGTCTGACTCAGTATGGCACTACTTATGTTTTTATATGTTGTTTTAAATAAAGAGTTGTGGCCTTTTTCTAACCCAAATCCTTTAGTCTTGCAGTTCCTTCTGTTTATGTAGGAACAATATGATTCTGAGAAACAACTCTGCATGTAAGAGGGATATGTCTAGGGATGTGCAAACAGAACCAGGTTTGGATGTTCAGCTGTTCGGTGGTTTGGGTCGAATGCTGAGTTCAGATTCAGTATTCGGTTCGGTCGGGCTCAGTTCAGTCTTTAGTTCGGTGCAATTGTAAACTGAAAATGACATTTGGTTTTTGAAATAAAGGGGAAAAAATGAAAAACATATTTCCCACTTTAACATTTTTATTTCTTATCTGATTTTGATTAATTTGGGGGAGATTGTACCCCCAATGGAGTGCACTATGTGTATCAAAATTTGAAACGATTAGATAAAGGGAACCGATTTCAGAAGCAATTGAATGCTGTGATTTTAAGAAAATCTCCATACACATTCATGGCTACAACTTATTAATTTTGCATCCAAAGTTCATGAAACTTGTGCATTTTATGTCCCTCCATATGCTTAATACTCTGAAATTTTTAGAAAGAGTGGATAAAGGGTCCCAAGGGTATAAGACATTAACCTGAAAATACATTTCCAGATGTAACATTTTGATATTCCATTCTGTTTACAGGATATTTGGCAAGAATGTATCAAATACTTTTCCTGCCATTTAAGCAAATGTACAGGAGATTTTGATAAAGGGCCCCAATTATATAAGCAATTGATGTTGTCCTTGTGAAGATCATTATTCAGATGAATATCAGCATATTCAGTGCTAGTCAGAGGCAGGCACCCTGCATGGCAGGGGGAGAGAAATTGTAGGAGGAAGGATGTGAAGCAACCTCAAAGACTGACAGACACATTCAATGGCCAAACACATTACTGCAAGCTTCTAGCTTTATAGGACCAATTGGTAGTGGCTTCGAGGTGGGCATAGGGGGCAACCCTGAGGTAGGCATAAGCAACATAACTGGGACTTCTGAGATAGCATCCCAGCAGTCAGGAGACATAGTTTAAACACATCCAGGCTTGCCAATTATCATCACAATCACATCCTGCAGCACTGAGGCAGATGACATAAGAGAATATCTATTGACTCTATTCTAAACAGATGCTTCTGGCTTCCCAGTAACAAGTGGGGGGGGAGATGTTGGGATGGTACCAGCACAGAATGAGGACATCCATTCCGCCACATCCATTCCGCCACGGCCTCCAAACACTGGGATAGCAATGAGACAGCAATGTCTGGTTCAGCTGAAAAAGAGAGGTACAGCTGAGTATCATCAGCATATTGGTGACAATGCACCCCGAACCCTCTCACGATCTCCCCCAAGGGCTGCATATAGACATTAAATAATAATGGAGACAATGCTCCTGGAAGTTTATCCTCTCTTTAATTTCAAAATGATCCCTTCAGAGTCTTGTTAGCATTTTGTTTGCCTAAACTGTCAAAGCTGACTTGCAAATATTGACATCTTTAAAATAAAAGAATAAAAAAAAACCAAGTGTTTCAGGAACTACAGGATACAAAATAAAAATGTAAATTAAATGTTTGCCATTAACCAATTAATTACTTCTCAAAAACTCATTTAGATAATGTCTGTATTGAAAAATCAGACTATTCCAGTCAGTAAAATAATTGACTACAATTAACTTATTGCCTAATATCATGTATACAACTCAAGTAGTTTTCTATTCATGCTCATTTTACCAAAAAAGCTAAATATTTATACATACAAGCTGTCTCCGTTAGAGAAATACTGATAAACAATTTTCAAGTTAGCCCTTTGTTCATTCTGTCATTTAATCATACTCAAGAAGCAAAATATTTTTAGATACAAGCTGTCTCTGTCAGAGTTATGTCTTTCATCTAATGTTTTGACTGCTGCATTCATCAGGGAATCTGAGACGTGAAGGATGCTCATAATAGTCAAGAGGAGTCAAGAATCCCCCTTTTGCCACAGATGCAGTATATTGTAGCCAAGGGGGCCAGTGCTTTTCTGAGCCACATCTCGACAACTTCATTGAAACCATCACATATAACACTGAAACAGATAGTTTAAAAAATGATCCTAGGTTGATATCTGATATTTTGGATAGCTTGACAGTTAAGTGGTAACTATCTGGTAACTGCAGAGATTAACTGCCAAGTAGAATATTGGATGTTACCTTTTATTGAATTAGCACATTGCTCTTTACTGCATTGCCAAGCCAGTTCAGAGGGAAGGAGTTAAAAAATATGGTCATTAAATGGCAATGCAGTAAACAGTAACGTGGTAAACCGGATAGTGGTTGGATATTAAACTGGATTCCATCCAGCAACTGACTAAATACAAGATACCACAAACACTACAATACCTGGAAAGATACCAGATAGTTGCAGTTATTCATTTCAGCTCTATACATGATATTAATCAGAACAGAATTTGACCCTTTGATCCATTTTTTCATTCCCCCACCATTAAAGTCAATGGAGTTTTGACACTGACTTTAGTGGTGAAATAAAACATTGATCACAAACTAAGGGCATATTCCTTAACACACTGAAAGCAGAAGCCCAATTTCTGATCTTTATATAGATTGATGTAAAACTTGGATATCTCCATTGAATTTAGTGGAGGAGTTTTGGATTCACACTCGGACAACATTTTAACACTGGGAGCTCCATTGTGTCTGGCTTGAATGAATGAAAAGATAAGCATGACACTGGGTGAAAACAGACATGCAGGCTCTCTGACCCAGCCTGGGGCAGAAAACAGTGACAGCCACTCTCCAGGTTGGTGGGCGGCACTGAACAAATGTACCGGTCTCCGGAAAAGCCATTCCACCATCTACATGACCCGGGGTGTGTGTGTGTGGGTGGTGGTAACAAGCATGTGGGTGACCAGCCCCGGCCCCACTCCACTCCCAGCACCCCACCCCTGCAATGACAGGCAGCCATGGTGGTCCCTCCCCATGGTGGGGATGGCAGGCCAAACAGATACGTCAGCCAGCTATGGCCCTCATTGACCCATGTGGGCATCCCTTGCCCCAGAATTAGCCCCCAGGATTAAGGCCCATTCAAGGCCAGCTGCCAAAATCTGACAGTGTGGGACTGCACATGTGGTGAGTTCCAGGCCACAGCAGGCCATAGCAGGTCCGTGTCATGTCTGTTTTCATGCACAATACAGTTTAGAGAAAAGCCAAGTTTTAGGCATAGAACTAAAGACGATATTAAACATTAATCAATAGAATGATAAGTACAAATTTTATGAATTTTCAATATATGTAAGGACACAGGCTTGAGATGAGCTCAGCACTAGTATTGTATTACTAGCAGATATTATGGCAGGATAAGTCTGAAGTCAATTTGTTACAATAATTTTGGGTATTTTCAAATGTGATGGCGCATGGTGCTGTCATGCTTTAATCCTGGCCAGAGTGAGGGCCTTCACCCCAGTCAGGACTGGCCCGGCCGCTGAATAGACGTGTTGGAAGCCCAGGCCATGGAGAGGGCAGGGAGTGGGTGGGGCAGTGTGCGGACTTGGGTTTGCAGACCCCGCCCCCGCACTGCTGAATGCAGCCCACCTACCATCCTGATGAGTGGCCATGGCACGCTCATCATGGCCACAGATGACCTGCTCAGGTAGAGCAGGTCATCAAACAGGCTGGCCCGCTCTACCCTGTCTGGAGATGGCCTTCCAGGCCATAGTAGTGCTTAGGCATGGCTGTGACTTGGTGATGAGCCTGAGTAACAGCTCAGGCTAAAAACTGCCATGATCTGGGGACAGCCTTGATCTCTCCCAGAGTAACATCTGGCAGATAGGATCCTTGACCTCTCTGCTGCCTTCGACACTGTCGACCACTCACTCCTACTGGATTCACTACGCTCCTTGGGCTTCTGTGGCTCTGTCCTTGACTGGTTCTCCTCCTACCTCTCTTACCACTCCTTTAATGTGTCTCTTCCCAATTCCAGCTCCTCCTCCCTCACCCTTTCAGTTGGGGCTCCCCAAGGCTCTGTCCTCGGCCCTCTGCTCTTCTCCATCTACACCCTTTCCCTTGGCAAACTCATTGCCTCCCATGGCTTCCAATATCATCTCTATGCTGATGACACTCAGCTCTATCTGTCTACCCCCTCTCTCTCCCCTTCTGTCACTCACGCTTCGTCAACTGTCTCACTGACATCTCCGCCTGGATGTTCCAACACCAGCTCAAACTCAACATGGCCAAGACTGAACTCTTTATTTTTCCTCCCTCCTCTTCCTCTCCTGCTTCCCTGTCCATCCACATCGATGGAGCCACCATCCATCCTGTTCCCCAAGCCCATAGCTTGGGCTTCATCTTTGACATTTATCTTTCCTTTAAGCCTTACATTGACTCTGTTGCCAAGTCCTGCCACTTCGCCCTCCATAACATTACTTGAATCTGCCCCTTTTTCTCTATCTCCTGTGCCAAAACCCTTGTTTATGCCATGGTCATTTCTCACCTCAACTACTGCAACCTTCTCCTCGCTGGCCTCCCTCACTCTCACCTGTCCCCCCTTATCGCCATTCAAAACTCTGCTGCCAAGGTCATCCATTCAGCCTGTTGCTTTGACCACATGCAGCCTCTCCTCTCCTCTCTCCACTGGCTCCCCCTTCCTGAATGCATCCGGTTTAAACTCCACCTATAAAACACTTCACAGCCAAGCTCACCCCTACCTCTCAGCCTGAATCTCCTTACGCACTCCTGCACGCGCCGTCCGCTCCCCTTCTGTCACCTCCCTCACTCTCCCCTGTCTCCCATGCTCCCCTAACCACCTTTGTCCCTTCTCACTTGCTGCCCCCAATGTTTGAAACTCCCTCCCTACCCACATCTTCCTCGCCTCCTCCCTCCACACCTTCAAATCCCTCCTCAAGACCAACTTCTTCCGTGCCACCTTTCCCAATGTCTGCTAGTTGTTTTCCCCCCAAATACGTACGATCTGCCCTCCTCTGCAGACTCCTCCCTAACTATAACCAAGCCAAACATGTGCACCTGAGACTTCGCAGCCACTTGCATATTTGTTTTCTTCTCCCTTGTCTTCCATTTGTCCCCTCTCCTTGTCGCCCCCTCCTTGTCTTTTTCGATTCTAAGCATTAGGCAGGGACTGCGTCTTTATCTTTGTTCTGTAAAGCACCAGGAACATGGTTGGTGCCATACAAATGTTAATAATAATAATAATAATAATAATAATAATAATAATAATAAATATATCCTTTTACTTAAAAGGATTACTAATCTCCTGGTCCAGTTTCCATCATGCTTTATATTCCCTAATCTGTTTTGAAGTTTTGGGGGTCAGTGAGACAGGACAAAACTTCAACCACGAAATCTATGTACACTTTGGCTAGGAAAGTAAGTTGTTACAGTCAAATGTTGTGTTAAACTGATTACAACAAGTACTTTTCTTTGGTCTGGCAAAGGAATGCTCTGATTCTTTTCTCTCTTGAGGTGCATTTCTCAGGAAGTTCTGATTACATTAAAATATGCACTTTCAATAAGGAGAAAAGGAAATAGAACATTAGCTGGACAAAACTGCTGTAGGGTATTACATTTTGCATTCCTACCGATTACTTAAAGCAGCCTTTGTTAACAGATGATTGACATAGATTTGCATTTAATTTCCTCTGAGGAACAGAAAATCCTAAACCGTCCCTTATTTCTAGAATGGAGTGATTGATCAATTAATAACAGTATTAATTGTAGCATGATATAATCTTAGTTATTGAAACTGGGACATAAGTACCAAAATATTTAAGTAGGAGGCTTTAAAGAATGAAAACAGTGGTTGGCAGAAACATAGGCTTAAAAGCAAAAATAAAAAAGGAGATGTAAAGAGATTTAGACCAGGGTCATCATTTTAACTTCTGTAAGACAACAAAGTCTGTAAGAAGAAGAATGTTCTCTGTCGCCATGTACTCAAAAGCATAGAGAATAGTGTAAACGGAATGCCAGTGAGTGATTGCTTATAGGAAGTAGAGTTCATCCAAAAATATCCCCATGGTGCCAATGTCAATTTGGTCACACTGGCAAAATTGGCTTTAGCCCTTAACCCCATACTTTTTGGTAACAGTCCTCTATAAAGAAGCACACCTCAGAAACACTTTGGACAGTTTGCTTGGGATCACCATAGTAGGAGTTTGTGTCCAGCTTCCTTGTGGAAAGGCTCTGAAAGACCAAAGGTTAAGAGGTCTGCACAGTTCCAGCTGCACAGTAATGGAATCAGCTGCCTAGGGAGGTTGTAGACTCTCCATCACTGGAGGTTTTCAAAAATGAGTCCGGAGAGTCATCTTTTGGGTATGTCGTAGGTGTAGTCATCCTGCAGTCCAAACAGGAGGTTGTACTACATGACTTTCAAGTCCCTTCCAACTCTGAGGCTGCTTGTCCATGTTACCTGGAGAAACCATTCTCTTGGCGGTGAATCTCCCGGCTGAGAATCTAACATTTAACTCTGCATGTGGGCATGGGGTTAAAAGCGTCATCAGCTGGGTCATGTTACTTTTTTTCTTATGAATGAAAGGGCTGGATTTTGAGCCCTGACATTTGTAAGAAAAAAAGCTGCAGGGGCTGGCTGATGACGCTTTTAACCCCATGCCCATGTAAAGAGTTAAATGTAAAGTTCCCTGCCAGGAGATTTGCCGCCGGGAGAATTGCCACTGCAGGTAACATGGGCAAGCAGCCTATGATTTGGAAAACTGTTTTTCTTTTCCTCAATCCATTTGAGTTAATCATTACTGAGGTTAGACTTTTGGTTTTAATAGATGACTGTTATATTTGTTATGCAGGCATAATAATAATAATAATAATAATAATAATAATAATAAATGATTATTATTATTTTTTTAAAAAACCTTTTAAAGTACATCAAAAGGAAGAAGCCTGCCAGAGAGTCAGTTGGACCATGACAAAAGGGTCGAGGGGGCATTCAGGGAGGATAAGGACATTGGAGAGAAGCTGAATGAATGCTTTGTTTCGATCGTCACCACCAAGGATCTTCGGGTAAAAAAAAAAGTAAAAATATTGGTACCAGACGTTAACATTTCAGGTGACTGAGTTCCCCAATTGGGTAACTATCAGTACCTGATGTTGTCGGGTTGATTCAGGTATTGGAAATGTAACGAGTAAATTCAACCATTTCTGCAGGTACTCATTTCACCTCTAATTAGGAGGGATGTGGGAAAGTAAAAATAGAAACAAAAAACCTACATATTTATTTTCCTACATGCATGCAGCATATTCTGGGGGAAGTGGCTACTATGGGTAAAGTTTACATAAGGGTGAGCCATAATCACAAGGCAAAAAGCAGATTGAACAGCTCAGCTGCATGTTAATGAGATGAAGTCTGCCCTGTTTTGTAGAGGTGTGCACCAGAGGCCCATGTCATTTTTTGTTTTCATGTTTCATTTTCATTATTTAAATCTGTCATTTTTGTTTTAATAAATATCAAATTGTCGTTTTCTTTTTACTTTCGTTTTCCATTGGTTTCAATGAAAAACACATTTTTAGCTATAACTTTTTTGTTTTTCATTATATTTGGCTGAACCTTGGAGGGAACGTACCTCCAAAGGAAGGCATTAAGTGTACCGCTCATGATGGTCGGGCCACACACTTACAATTTGTCCCCTCAGAACATCGTAGGGGACACTTGCAGGGGTAAATGGAATCAGAAGGTGGAACTTCAAATTCAGAACTTCTTAGTCTCACTGGAGGGAACTAGCTGTCAGTACAAAATGGAGCTAGCACAGGACATGGAGGAACTTCTGGCAGGGTATCAAGATATTGTAGAGGAGATGAAGTGCTTTATTAAGCCTGAGAAAGTGGATAGGACATGTAAGACTAGAGCTCAGTTACACCCCTGGTTTGATGTGGAATGCCGACAGATGCAGAAGTTATTACGGCTCATATATTGGCAATTTAGGAAAGGACACTCTAACTCCAAGAGTTAAATAACACAAAGGCCTAGTCCTACAAACACACTATAAATTGAATGAATATCTATCTATCTATCTATCTATCTATCTATCTATCTATCTATCTATCTATCTATCTATCTACACAGGGATGGAGGGTGGGGAATACAGACAGCTCACAACAAACAACACAGGGAGGGATAAAAACTTGAAATGAAATCTATATCAATCTAATACTACTCTAAATAAATCCAAAAACAGGGGAAGGGAATCAGGGATGGAATGTATAGTGGGAGGAAGGGGAGGATTCAATGGAGGGTAGGGAAAAAGAACACAGGAATGGGTAAAAAATAAAAATAACGCCTAAATCTATCTAATCTAATCTAAATAAATGATTCTAGGGAGGTAAATGTGTGGGGTGGGTGAAATAGGAGGAAGATAGCATTGGTTTGGGAGGAACACAAAGTGCTGGGAGAGGGAGACTTCTGAAAAATCCTGCTGACAGGATCAGTGGCTAGCTCAGAAGGTGTTGGAAGGGGGGAGGGCAATGGCTTTTGTTAATTGATGTGCCCACCTTACCACAAGCCCCACTGGCTCTGTGCAGTCTAGTCCCCCCCTTCCCCCATGTCCAATCACAGACTGCGAAGCTAATGGTCTGAGGAGAAAAGGGATTGTGATTGGGCAGGCTGGCTGCTACTCCCAGCCTCTCCACCCCTGGTGCCAGGAAGTCTGCTGCTCAGCTGTCTCCCCCTCCCTGGGCCTTCCAGTCATGTTTTTCCTGCCCGAACTCATCCAAACTCACCCGAACTGTATGGTCATTTTTGAGTTCAGATCGAGTTCAGTTTGGTCAGTTTGGGTTCAGTTCAGAAGTTCGGTTTGGTCATCCGAACAGACTGAGTTCGGTCCAAACACCGAACATCCGAACCGCGTTCGCATATATAAAAATCACGACACTATATACAAATATAATATATGATCACTATATAATATATAATATATAATATATATATAATATATAGATTATATTATATAGTGACTATATAATATATAATCACTATATAATCAACACTATATAAAAATCACGACACTAACGTCACTAGTATGACCATAAACATGCATTAGAGCTGATTAAATATATTACATTTATAACAGCTCTTGAATAATTGCTCTCTTTCTAACATTACTGTCTTCTGGTTTATAGGAGGCCAAATATTGCATCAAGTCTTCTAAAAAAGGTGGGTTTTTTTCTTTCCCTGTGATTAAAAAGGAGTATTTTTTTACAACAAGCTTTGAAAACAACATTCGTTTCAGTTTGTTCTCATTCTTGAAGTGGGTCCTCTCTTGTGCTGTGTGGTTATTTATTTATTTAAATATATATATATATAACTATTTTAACTTTTTCCTCTTCTGTGTTCTCAGATTGCCTTTTTCATGTTTATGTAACTAAAAATCAGTCTCCTTCTTCTCTCTTCATGCAGCTTTTGACTATCCCTCCTTTTGACCAATTTCATAGTCACAAGCACAATAGAGCTGCAATCCTGACTGAAGGCTCTGAAAACTAAGGGTATTTTCAGATGTTATGAGATCACACTCAACCACAATGAACCACAGTCAATCCCGCAGTGGGCCAAAGCACCCCAAACATCTGTTCCGCGGGCGCCAGATGTTCACCATGGTCAATACCCACATGGTGTCAAAATCAACCACGCTTCCGGAGCTTCCCCCTGGACCATCTCCAAAAGTGTGGTCAAAGAGATTCCCAACGGGAACGAACAAAAAGTAATGTCTGGCCGGCTACCACCCACCAGAATCAAAGGAAATGATTCCCAGCCAGGGACAACACGCAGCATCGCTGCCAAGCAACCAGAAACAACACAGGCCGGGGAGGGAGATTTAAAGGGCACAAATCAGCAGCCGGGAAGAGCCACCCCAGCGCCTTCCAGGTGCTTTGACCACGTCCCGGCCTGGGATCAGCATAACGTCTGTTGCGCTGCCCGGGGCCATGATCTGGTGGCCCAATTTCCTGCCGTGGTCCCAGTCCCATCATGTCTGTTCAGGGATTTTTTTGACCATGGGGGGTGGTTGTTCAGTTCACCCCCACCGGGAATCCACTGTGGTAAATCGGGACTGCATAACGTTTGAAATCAACCTAAGCCACTTTCACACATTATTGTGGAGGTAGGGAAACCTCTGTGAATGCAATTGTGGCTCTATTATTATGGGAATTCGCGCACATGGGAATGCTTTATTCCACTTTTATCCCACAAGAACACATGCCCATGACTGGGTGCCCTAACCTAACATTTATGACAGGTGCTCTTGTGGAATAAAAGCGGAATAGTACATTCCTGTGTGCGCTAATTCCCTTGAGGTGTGTCAGCAGCTGGGATGTGTCCAGAGTCCCCCTAGCCAAGTGTACCTGGGTGGTGGAGCTGAGAGTGGACGGAGCCGGTTTTCAGTGCAGGGGCATAAATAGCCCGGCCTGGCGGAGGCCGCGCCAGAGGCACATGCTGGGCAGCGCACCTAAGAGCTGCACATGCAAGGGTGTGCCCTTGTGCATGCAGCCTTAGGCACGGGACGGAGCACAAGGAGGTCTCGCTGCTGGTTTGCTTTTGTTTTCCTCCAGCCTAATCCTCAGTTACTTTATTATGGCCTCCAGCAAGAGGTCTCATCCGGAGCCCTCTGTGGCCTCTTCTCCTGATCCCAGGAAGCTCCAGAAACAACGTAGGCTGGATTCTTATTTCCCGTTAAAATCTGTGGGTCCTCCCCAGTCCGCCCACTCTATATCGGAGGACTCCTTTTGCCGACAAATAACTCGGTCCCCTTATGGAAATCTTACCCCAATTTCATGGCATTCAACCCCCACTAGTATACGGGAGGGGAGTTTTATGCCATCTCAGCAAGTGCCACATTTGAGTATTCCTCTGAGAAACAGTTTTTTAACAGAATTTCTTTCTACTCATGTCCAGGTAACTGCAGAATCCATCAGATTTATGTGTACGCAAGTCCAACAAATTAATGATAAGTTAGATCAGTTGGTCCCCCCCCGATAGGGCCACCCTGGGTAAAGCTGCTGAGGAGGGTAGATGCTTGTTCCCTGGGGTAATGGTGAGGCCACCGGGGGTATTGCTTGCCCCCCCGGAGGGTCAATTCCTAAGAGCTATTGCTGAAATTGAAGTGCCAGAGGGGGATAAGAGATCCAGTTCCCCACCTGATTGTCATTTGTCTTGTCTGACTGATCAGGCAGTCTCATATAGTCCCTTGCCCTTAAACTTAATTGTTACCATCTTACCTCTATATGGTAGTCGCCCCCCGTTATGGAATACTGTGTTGGATGTGGCTGAACATCTTAGGATTTTGTTAAACTTTCCTGTAATGAGGTATATCCCTATTACAAGGCATTATATCCAGTCCTTGGATCAGCTGTTAATAGGTCGGGATAGACAGGTGGTGAACATCACATTTACATCAGCGGAAATTGTGTCAGCTATCTGGGAGGCAAGACAATCCTTGGAGGAGTGGTCTGTATTTCTAGCTAGGGCTTTTGAATCCAGTACTGGTAGATTAATTCAGAAGAGCCTGGAAATATTGCAGGACCCTGGGAAGGTGCCGGCCCCAACAGGTGAGGATCAGCCCAACCTGAGGTCCCTGGAAGTCCAGGAGCAGGAAGGACAACGGGCTCCCTTGGCAGGGGTCCCTCCGATGCCCTTTTTGCAATGTCAGCAAAGAAGCTCATCTGTTGCCCCTCAGGTTGTGGGAGATGGGGCTTCTATGGAAACAAATGAAGCAGGGTTTCAGCAATTTGTGCCCCCCCCCACTCAGGCCAAATCATCCAAGGGGTTGGGTGGGAGCCCCCCCTAAGAAGGAGGCCCCCGATTGTCTGGCAAGTAGTATGCTGACAAAACCTGACTCTCTGTGCCTGCAATTGGCCAAATTAAAATCTAGCTCCCAGCATACTGAGGCCAGAGCCCCCCCCGCCCAGTTCATGGTAAAAAAGCTATTAACCCCTCCTCGGTGGTGGGTATGTCAAAACCCCCACGGAACAAATTGCCAGCCCTGCAAATTGGGTTAACTGGGGAAAATATCCTCGCCTGTGGTGAGGAGGGAAATGCCTTAGGCTCTACCAAGGGTGAGCTACCCTAGCCCAAGGTTCCTGTTTGGTAAAGTGTAAGGGCCTCAGTGATGGTGTAATAGATGTCCAATTAACAGATGGGTCATTTAGTAGGGCTGAAGGGGACATGCAAGTTCACTCCACTGATGGGTGAACTGTTACCGGTGATGGCTGGCTCAAACTCTAAATCTCAGTCAGCCATAATCGTTGATTCAGTGGTCAATGACTGTGACACTGTGGTTGATACACCTGTTCAGCCCATTCTATCGCATGTTCAAGCTAGTTCTTTATGACAATTACCGAATGTAACATTAAAAATTGCCTCCTGGAACGTTGCGGGTTGGCGGACGTGTCTGCAGGATGATGACTTTCGATGGCTTCTTTGGTCTTGTGACATATGTCTGCTGCAGGAAACTTGGGCTCGGGACGACATTCATGATGACTTGAGAGTTCATTTGGTGGCTGCATCTTCCGCTAAGGACTTTGGGAGGCCAAGTGGTGGCCTGGCGTTCTTGTCACCAAATTAATCAAACCTGACTCTTTTTAAGTTAATAAATAGTTTTAAATTTTATTTTGCTCTTTATTATTGTTCGTTTTCGGGGGGTGATGACCTACTGATTGGTAATGTCTACATCCCCCCCTTTTCTTCTAGTTTCTTTTGTGCGGAGATATGGGGGGTTATCGTTCATGAAATTCAAATTGCTAGAGAAATGTATCCGGGAATTGTTTTGATTTTAGGTGGTGACTTTAATGCTAGGGTGAGTGAATGGCAAGGCCTCCCTGCTGGATGGGATGACTTTAGCTCTATTCTGATTGTTTTTCGGAAAACTCAGGACAAAAAAGAAAATGTAAATGCCAGGGCTTTGAAACAGCTTGTGGATGAATTGGAATTGGTGATGCTAAATGGAAGGTTGGAGACAGATAGGGAAGGCTGTTATACCTTCCACTCACCTCTTGGGTCTAGTACCATTGATTATTTTCTGGTCTCCCCTTCCTTGCTGCCAAGGCTCCAGAGATTGGAAATCCAGCCTAGCCCTGAGACCAACCTTCTTATTTTGTTATTAGTATGCGAGCGATCAAACATGCCACAGAAGGAAGCTCGTCTTCCTGCCATCCAGGCAACAGCCGCTGTTTATAGAAGGGTTTGTTGGTCTGACCATTTAACCCAGTTATTTGTATCCATAATTTCGGGCTTTGATCTGGATGGTATGTGCCTCCAGATCAGTTCTGGGTCCCTGGATGCTGGGGTAGGCCTTGAGCAGGTTTTGGATTGCCTTCACCCAGTCCTTACTCAGGGAAGAGGGCCCCAGGGTCGCCCCAAGAGTAATAGGGGCTGGTTTGATGCAGAGTGTTATTCCCTTTGGTGAAGGCTGAGGAAGACTGCACAGCGACTAAAAGCCCACCCGTCGGTCACAGCCAGGAGAGCCTGGCTGGAGATTCGTTCACAGTATCATCATCTGCTAGCTAATAAGAGGCTGCAGTTCCAGAGGCACCAATGGGCTCGGCTTTTGAGGGCACTAGGCTGTGGCAATTCCAAGCAATTTTGGGGTGTGGTTAGGCAGCTAAGATCAGAGGGGATGTCTCCGGCCACCATTGAAATTCCGGCGCTAAAATGGGAGAGATTTTACGAGGCTGTCTTTATGGCGTTGCCTTCGTCTCTCTCCCCCATTTTGTTCGACAAATCCGATACCTTCCCACACTGGCCCCCAGTTCAGGTTAACGAGGTCAGGGTCTTGATTATCCATCTCAAAGGAGGGAAAGCCCCTGGTTCGGATCTGGTCTCGGTTGAGCTCCTAAAAGAAGCTCCTGAATGGTGGGCGAGGTTGCTGGCTCCAGTATTCACCTCAATAAATGCCTCTGGTAAGGTGCCTAAGGCATGTGTCAACAGTATTATAGTGCCCATTTTTAAGAAAGGAGATCGAGGGGCTCCTGAGAACTACCGACCAATTAGTTTACTTAGTGTGCTGGGGAAGCTTTATACAAAAATGTTGCTATTAAGGCTGCAGCAATGGCTGGAAGAAAAACAAATCTTAAGACCTGAGCAAATAGGCTTCCAGAAACTCCGCTCTACAGTGGACCATATTTTGGCGCTTACCCATTTGACAGAAAAGATTATGAGTCAGGGCCTAAAAGCATATTTATGCTTTTTAGATCTAAAGATGGCCTTTGACTCTGTAACTAGGGGGCAGTTGTGGGCAAAATTGAAGATCCTTAACTTGGAGCCAAGATTGTTTTTTCTAATTAGGAAATTGCACGATAACAACACTCTCCAAGTTAAGTGCTCCAGGGAGAGCTTATTTTCCCAGAAAGTGGCGGTGGGTAAAGGTGTAAGGCAGGGCTGTCTTTTAGCCCCAGTGTTGTTCAATATCTTTTTGAATGACCTCCCAGCCTTTTTAGCGGAAATAGACTCTCACCCCCCTTGCTTAAACGGAAAGCGGGTATCTTCATTACTTTACGCAGACGATACGGTCTTGATATCTCGTTCAGTGGTGGGCCTACGCCAGGTGATGGATAAGGCAGGGGATTATGGCATCAGGGAAGGTCTTAACATCAATTATGGAAAGTCCAAGGTGTTGATTGTCTGTCATGGGAGGCCAAGTAAGTCCCATAAGTGGCGGATTCACAATCAGTTGATCGCCCAGGTCTCCCAATTTAAATACCTCAGCGTGGTCTTTTCTAGTGTTCCTTCATGGAGGGCCCAGTGGTCCCAGGCCAAAATCCAGGCCAAGCAAGCCGCTAGTGCTATACGCGGGTTTTACTTTGGGAAGGGTGGCAAATTGCTGTTCCCAGCCCTCAGGTTATTTCATGCTAAGGTGATCAGCCAACTTCTGTACGGGTTTGCCACTTGGGGAGTCGAATTCCTGGGGTCACTGGAGCCTTTGCAAAATGGCTTTTTGAGGGCATTCTGGGGGTGCCTCATGGTACCCCCCAGATTTTTCTACATCTGGAAACTGGTTCTCCTCCCATTAGGTTCTTTGCTTCTCAGATTATCATAAAATTTTGGCTTAGGATGGTTTCTCTCCCTCAGAACGAGGAGCCTTTTTTGAAGGATATTCTTGCTGAGGGATTGTCACCCTCCTGGTTGAAATATGTGGAAATCATCTTGGGGAACCTGGGGTTTTCTCAGGACCTTTTGGCTTCCTTGGGGCCCAAATGTGCTATGTTTCTAGTCAAACAGAGGTTGGCAGATCAGCAGCTGCAGGTGGATGCCGAAATGCTTCACCTTCAGAAGGTGAACCCTCTTTACAGGCCACCCTCCTGTACAGCCAAGGCTTTGGAAGCCAGTTACCTGGCTGTGTGGGCTATTTTTCAGTTAAGACGTGCATTTTCCCATCTCCGTTTTGGAGTTTTCCCTTCTTCAGTCCTAGAAGGACGCTACCAAGGGGTGCCTCGGCAGGAAAGAAGGAGCCGGATACCTCCAACCATATTCTTTTTGTTTGTCCTTGTTATAGGGGCCTTAGGAGCGATTTCCTTTCTGTTCTAGAGGGAGTATTTGTGTCATCCCCTCAGCATGGGAGGTATAATTTATGTTTAAATTCTAGAGCTTCTGAGTTGACATTGAAGGTCACGATCTTTTGTAATCAGGTGTGGCGTATACAAAAATCAGGAGAAAGATGAACCTGGAAATTGGTTTGTTCTGTTAGGGTGTGACGTTTACTAATCGGGGTGATGTTAGTTCTTAAGTTGTCCAGGGTGGGGGAAGGTATGGGGTTTGTGTTGTTGGGTTACTTTGGTATGAAACTATTTGTGTATCTGTTTAATGTACTTAGGGTTATGAGGGGTTACTGTGGAAATTGTTGTTTTGTTACTATGTATTGGCTAAGGGCCTTTTGTGTTTGGATTTTAGTGTAACCATTTTTTTTTTCTTTGTTTTGTTTTTATGCTGTTGGTGCCTGAAATTGTTCTTTCTCTTTTGGAAAGTCGATGTATTGCCAATGACTATTTGTCAAGGCAAATAAAGGTTTATCTATCTATCTATCTATCTATCTATCTGTCTGTCTGTCTGTCTAATTCCCTTGGAAATAGAGCTTCAATTGCATTCATGGAAGCTTCCCTGCCTCCCCAGTAATGTGTGAAAGTAGCCTAATACTCCAATAAAAGCAATTACTGTGGATAATTAGAGGAGATAGGAGTGAAGTATTAATACACTTTTCAGTGAGAATCTGGTGGCCTAGTAATTAAGAAGTTGGACTTTGCTATGGAAGACTAGGATTCAAATCCCATTTTAGCCATGAACTCAGTGGGTGGCCTTGGGCCAGTCACTGGGTGAAGCCAAATGAGACACAGTGGGAGTCTACCATGCCTTGCCTGCAAAGTTAAATGTTGTCAGCACAGTTTGCTATGTGGATCTTAACCCACTCTGGGCAGCTGGGCCACACAATGATGTGAAAAATTCTGAGGATGTGTCACAGAGAAGCGTTACCCCAACTGGGGTAAGTCTGCCCAAGGCAGGTCAACTAATCTGCCCAGGCCGCTCTTGACCCATCACATTGGGAGCAGTGCTGTGGGACCTTGAACAATGGACCCTATTGCCCATTGTGTGTAGCCAAATAACGGCTGTGAGTAGGATTAAGGTCTGTCTGGAGGAGGGAGGTGGGGCAGGGTTGGGCCAGGTGCCCATCCACGTGGCCAACGCTGCAGCCTGCTCTGGCTGTGATGGCAGCTCCAACAGTGGCTGGCCTGCCCAGCTTTCCTGCCACTGTCAACTTCCTGCATTGACCATGTGGCAGGCCAGCTGTGCTTGCAAGTCATGCAGACTCATGGGTTTCGGGCCGTCGCAGCCCATATGGCTGTACCCAGCCACCCAGTGGGGATGATCCCATGCCCTGCATGAACTGCACACAACCGACAAACACACACTTGCATGCAACCCAAGAGCACCCAAGAACCCAAGAGCACATTGTGCTGTGCAGAACCTGCGTGGAGGGGGTTTGAGATTGTGGCCACTGTCTCTCAGTCTTAGGTCCCTATCTGTAAAATGGGAATAATAATGACAGAATTGTTTTGAGGATGAACTACATAAGATTGCAAAGCATTCTGAACTTTGAAAGTTCTCTCTAAATACTAAATAACACTCTATTTTAAATTCCATTGCCATACTACATACCCTGTTTTTACAGAAACACTTTGGTGCTTAAGCCTTTGCTTATCTACCAACTTCAATTAGAATTGTTAATTTGGAGGAAGAAAAATAAAATCAGATTGCTCTGTGAATGAAGTGGATGTGCCTTTCTTTTCAGAAACCAGATGGTGTTTGTAGTACTACCAATTCCTTTTAAACTGAAAGCTGCAATTTCTAGCATCCTACACTGCCTGCAAAGTTAAATGTTGTTAGCACAGTTTACTATGTGGATCGTACTAACTCAATTAAGATAAATTATGCTGAGAGTAAATGTACATTTGCTAATTATCCCAGGCTTTTAGTAAATGAGGCCTGTTGCATGGATGTTTTAGAAGAGTGCTGATGCCTCTCATCTAAATTCACTAATGAGTTATATGTGTGCAATATGTGTATCTTACTAAACATGTTTCTGTATTACAATCCTGCAATCCTAGATTAGGCATAAAAATTAGTGTCCTAGCACTACCCCTCAGGGACATTTGTTGAATTTTGATATATCAGGAAATTTTGATATATTTGATTTGATTTTGATATACCAAGTAATTATATTATTTATTTATTTATTTCCTTATATTTATATGCCACCCCCCCCCCCACTGAGAATGCACTCTCCATTGTGGCCCCCCGTCTTACACGGGGGACCTCCAGAAAGGCGCCCCCGGTGGACCGAAGGGATCGCTCTGAGGGATCACTCTGAGGGAGAGATGGTCCCTGAGATATGAGGGGCCCAGACCGTGCAGGGCTTTCTAAATCAATACTAACACCTTGAATCTGGCTCAGTACGCTATAGGCAGCCAGTGCAGAGCGCGGAGCACTGGTGTTATGTGCTCACGCCGCCCCGTCCCCATCAGGAGATGCTTATTATTATTAGCTTATTATTAATAAGTTAATTAACAATAAGGGAAGCTTATTATTATTAGCATTAGCATTAGCATTTATATAGCACCAGTGATGTACCTGGTGCTTTACAGAGAACAAGATAGACATGGTCCCTGCCCGAGAGCTCAAAATCTAGAGCAGACAGGGGAAGGGGAGACAGGGAAGGGGGAACAGAGGGATAGACAAGGGATGCAACATTCATGAGGCTGTGAGAACTCAGGTACACTCACTTGGCTTGGTTACAGTACATTAGGTGATTGCAGATAACAGGTGGGGGATAATCTTGGATGGGGATGATTAGCAACAGTTTGGAAGGGCAGAGCGGAAGAGGCGGGTTTTAGGGATGGGCGAACAGAACTGAGTTCAGAAATTCAGTTCGGTTCAGTTCAGTTCGGAAATTCGGTTCGGTTTGGAAGTTCGATTCGGTTGACCGAACTATTTGAGTTCGGTCCAAACTCCGAACTTCCGAACAAAGTTCAGAAATTCAAACCCCATTGAACTAAATGGAATATTATCTTTTAGGGATGGGTGAACAGAGCTGAGTTCGGAAATTCAGTTCGGTTCTCAAATCGAGTTTGGTTCGGAAGTTTGGTTCAGTTGACCGAACTGGTTGAGTTCGGTCCGAACTCCAAACTCCTGAATCACATTCTCCCATCCCTATTGGGTTTTTAGGAGGGACTTGAAGGTATGAAGGGAGGGGGCAAGGCAGATGTGGGCAGGGAGGGAATTCCACGCATGCAGGGCAGCGAGGGAGAAGGGATGAAGCTGGGAGCAGGGGAGGTGTGGGAGGGCGAGGGAGGGGATGGTAGAGGAGCAGAGTGCGCAAACAGGGATTCAGAGGGAGATCAGGACAGAGATTGCAAGTATGCTCCAATGATCTGAGGAATAGTCCCAAATGTTCAGGCCACCCCTCAGACCCTCAGAGAATACTCGTGAGTTCTGAGGCCATGAAGATGGTATTCTGGGGGTTCAGAGGTGTTTAAGGGGAAGTGGTAGGGCTAACAGGGGGGTCAGGTTGAGTTACTTACCTTCTGGAGGGGTCCCACATAATGTGCGGCCTCTTCCTAGCTTGTATGTTTGAAAGTAAAAAAAAAGAGGACTGAGAAAGGCCTGAATGGCCCTATCTAAGCAAGCTCGGCCATTTTCAGAGATGGTGCTGGCGTACTGATGCTGCCAGTGCCACCTTTGAAAAGAACTGAACATGCTCAGAAAGATTTCTGAGAATTCTCGGGCTTCCCCCCCCTCCCCAGTTTCAAACTTACAAGCTGGGAAGAGGCCACACATCATATGAGACCCCCTAGGGAAGGTAAGTAACCCCTCTGATCTCCCCTGTTAATCCCAGCCCCACTCCAAGCACCCCACCCATGACCCCCCACTAGTCTTCCACTTCCATCCCTAGCCCCAACTGGCTTATTTCCTTCCTGGCCAGCGAGGGCCAGGGAAGAGGGAGCAGGGGCCTAGTGTTGACCTCCAGCCCACTGCACTCAGCTGAGGTTTGGCCGAATACCAAAATTCCAGGGCCACTCCTCAGAACTTCGGGACTAGGGAAATTAAGTTTGAATGCACTGGTTGTCAGTGTTTCCCAAGGGAAATCAAGGACCAAGTTTCAACACTAATTTTAGTAACTAATAAAAACTAAATGAATTCCACATCCCTACCTAAAATACTTGTGTAGGGAATTCAGCTCACAAACCCTGCTTCATGGGTGATAGTATGGGTGATCAGTATGGGTGATCAGCACTGATATGGTCCCCTCTCTCTGCCTCCTGATTCTTTTGCCGCAGGTCTAAAGAGCATTAAAAGATAGAAACATAAGAAGTGCCATACTGTGTTAAACCAATGGTCTGTCAAGCCCTGCCTGCATTCTGTCTCCACAAGTGGGTGGACTGGGTGGCCAATCTCTCTCTGCAGGGGACTTCCATTCCTAACAGGTCATAGGGCAATCCATTCCCTGTTGTTCCAGACCCCATGCCTTACCTTGCATATGGCGATTTTGTCGCCCTTTTCATAAAACCTCCAGACATCTGACCTTCTCCACCGAATGTTTGTGGTTGTCACTGGAGACCTCCACCTCGGGGTCCTCCTTGGCCTGGCACCAGTACTGGGGCTGGCATCTGATTCCTCTCTGAAATGGGAACACATTAAGAACACCAAAGTAATATCATGCATTTATGATGATGCCTCCAGTCCTCCCTCCTTGGAATGCTTGGGATGGCAATGGAGAAACCCTGGATGGCACGTGCAAATCCTGCCCTCCTTGGGGTGCTAGGGTTGCTAGGGATTGCAACTACTAGAAAAACCCAAATCCTGCCCTCCTTGGGGCGCTATGGATGGCAACTGGAAAGACCCTGGCGGTTGGCATGTGTAAAATTGCCCTCCTTGGGGTTCTAGGGGATGATATGGATTGCAACATGAAGTGCCCTAGCTGGCACATGCAAATTCCGCCCTCCTTGGGGTGCTAGGGGATACTAGGGATTGAAACTACTAGAAAGTCCCTGGCTGGCATTTGCAAATCCTGCCCTTCTTGGGGTGCTAGTAGAGAGAGATGTGACCCTGGCTGGCACGTGCAAATAATGTCCTTCTTTGGGTGCTGCAGCGGGATGAGACCCTTACTGGCACGTGCAAATCCTGCCCTCCTTGGGGCACTATGGATGGCAAATGGAAAGACCCTGGTGGCTGGCACATGCAAATTCTGCCTTCCTGGGTGTGCTAGGGGATGCTAGGGATTGTCACTAGAAAAGGCCCTGGCTGGCACGTGCGTAGGTAATGGGATGGCAACAGGAGAGTGGAGACCCTTGCTAGCCTGGCACATGTTTGGGTGGGGGTGCTGCTCGTGCTCGTGTCTGACTGCTGGAAGAGCCCCCCCAAACTACAGTACCCTCTCTCTCTGTGGAAGACATTCGCTGCCACCCACTGATGCTCACTATTTGTGCCTGACTGATGCCCACCACCCACGCACCCACCCGCACACCAGTGAGCTCGCTCTAACGGATAGAACCTTTCTTGTCCTCAGAGTAAAAAAAAGTTTACAAACCTGGCAGCACCTCCTGTGCCCATCACTTGCTCCTCATCCGAGGAGCTGGCCACCACCACCAAAAGTCCAGAGGCAGCGACCTCCTCCTCCTCTGAGAGCACCAAGTTGGCCCCCAGCTGGGTGATCATCACAGCAGCCTTCTTCATTTTTTAATACTTTTTAAACAAGCAGCCACACACACACACACACACCTCAAAACAGTAAAACACAGTCAGTCGCCGACCACACACCAACACTCACCAATAGGGCTGTAGCGGAATATCGCAGCGGTAGCTATTTCCGGTGGAAACAGTGTTTCCGCAATTAGTGGAATGGCATGGCAGAGGCTTTCATTCCGCGGTTTCATTCCGCGGTTCCGCGGTTCTGCGGTTCTGCTTATTTAATTCCGCAACTTAGTGGAATTGTGGAAACATGACATTTTTGCTATTTCCGCAATTCCGCCAATGCCAAAAAATCGCGGAATAGTGGTTTTCCGCGATTTCTGCGATGTTTCCGCGATTTTTCCGCGATTCCGCGATTTGCAGAATTCCGGCGGAATTAGCGGAATATCCGCAGAAATGTCACGGTGTGGCGTGGGCAATTCCGAAATAGCGGAACGGAATCGCGGCGCGGTAAAAGCTGCTGCCGCATCAGCCCTACTCACCAACCAGCCAAACAACACAGCCAAACCAAACACAAACAGCCAAAACACATGAACCGAACAGTCACCCAGCCAAACACACACTCTCTTTCCACACAGCTCCGCACGCACTCGAATTTCCGGTTTCCGGTGTGATCACGCGCTCTCGCAATACTTTTTCCGAATGCCCAAACCAAACTGAACCGAACAGGACTGAACTGAGTGGCCGAACCCAGACCTGGCAAACAATCCGAATGCCCGAACCGAACGCATGAACTGAACTGAACTGAACCGAACGACTGAACCCGAACTGCAACCTGTTTGCACATCCCTACTTTGTTCCAGTGGGGTACTCCATGAAACACTAGCCCCAGCATTGGCATGGGGGTGCGGTGTGCCTATGGTTTTTAAGTAGTCTTGGACTGCTAGGAGGTATCCAGTGCAGTCAATCCCAGGGATCAAGGCCCTTCACATTGTGTTTTAGTTGGCCAGGGACAGAATTGGGGTGTTGCTGGTGTAACGTGCTCCTTCCTGCCCAGCAGTATCCCTCTCTGCTCTAGCAGAGCTGGTGCCAGGGGTGCTGCTGCACTTTCCGAGGACTGTGGTCCTGGTGGATCTCAACATTCACGCTGGTGCTGGCCTTGCAGGGGCAGAGAGTGAGTTCAGGGCTGCCATGGCAACCATGGGCCTGTCCTAGATAATTATTGGCCGCAGGCATGAGGTGGGGCATATGCTCGACCTGGTGTTCTGTTCCGGCTTTAAGGTGGGTGATTCAGTAGTGTGGGAAGTGAGTTCTATGCCCTTGTCATGGTTGGATCATTACCTTCTGCACATCAGGCTCTTAGCGCATGATAGCCCCCCAAAAGATGTGTGACCTTTTAGGTTGATTTGCCCCCAGAGGTTGATGAAACCACAGTGATTCCAGGAAGCCCTGGGGGAGGTGTCCTTAGACCTTGAAGGCCACTTGGTTGATGACTTTGTTCTAGCTTGGAACACCTTGCTGGATGAGGTCATTGATCGGGTGGCTCTGAGGCGACTGGTCTCACCCCTTTGTTTCCGTAGAGTTCCTTGGTTTACTGAGAAACTGTGGTGTCTGAAGTAGGAACGGAAGCAGTTAGAGCAACGCTGGTGTCATTCTTGTGCTGAATTTGATTGACTGCATCATCAGACCCATTTGTGGTCCTATGCTGTGGCAGTGAGGATGGCAAATAAGGAGTTCTTTGCCGCCATTTTAGCTGTTGCAAAGTTGCATCCAGCTGAGTTTTCTGGGGGATGAGGAGGATGGTTAGTCCGGCTTCCCTCCACCTGGAGGGAAAGGTTTTCCATGCCCGCTGTGAGGAGTTTGTAAACTACTTTGCAGATAATATTGCTCCAATACAGCACAATTTGGGAGCCAGAATTGATGCAGAAGAGGGAGAGCAGATGGTTATGGATGCCCCATCTGGTCCATCTTTGTGGGATCTGTTTCAGGAAGTGACACTGGCCAATGCCAAGGGAGTTATGGGGTCTCTGAGGGCCACTTTTTGTGAATTAGATCCTTACCCATCCTGGTTTCTGAAAGCCTCCAGTGAGACCTTGAAACCGGTGCTGGTGGGAGTGATCAATGCCTCCCTTTGGGAGGGCAGGGTGCTGGACTGCCTCAAGGAGGCGGTGGTGCACCCCCTGCTAAGAAACCATAACTGGACGTTGACTTCCCCGCTAGCTACCAGCCTGTCTCTAACCTTCCCTATTTAGGGAAGGTTATTGAACGGGTGGTGGCCCAGCAGCTCCAGGACCATCTGGATAGCATCAGCTTTCTGGACCCTTTTCAATCAGGTTTTCATCTAGGATATGTCACCGAGACTGAGTTGGTGGCCTTGGTAGACGACCTTCGCCGAGAGATGAACTTAGGACATTGAACATTTCTTGTCCTGCTGGATCTCTCAGCAGCATTTGAAACAGTGGATCATGGGTTGATTTTGAGACGGTTGCGGATCCTTGGGTGTTTGTGGATGGGACTGTCTTAGGATAGTTCTGATTGTTCCTCTCGGGGAGAAGCCAGCAGGTGGTGCTGGGAGAAGAAACATCTAGTCCCCGGGATCTTGCTTGTGGCGTACTGCAAGGTTCAATTCTGTTTCCATTGTTATTTAGTATCTATATGCAACCCCTGGGTGAGGTCGTGAGACAGTTTGATGCATGTTACCGCCAGTATTATGATGACACCCACTTTACCTCGCCTTTTCAATGAACCCAGGGCCTGAATTTAGGTGCTTTCATGGAGTCTGTTGGAAGTGAGTGACTGGATGAGGCTGAGCAGACTGACGGTGAACTCCGATAAGATGGAGGTGATGTTGATGTTAGTGGGTAGGGCAGCTGAGGTGATGGTTCCCCCTTGTGGAGGGGATCCACCCTCCACTGGCACCGTAGGTGTGGAGTTTGGGGTCCTGTTGGACCCTGGCCTCTGCCTGGATTGCCACAACTGGAGGCATTGGCAAAGGGACACTTACGCCAATTACATCTTGTGTGTAGTATCCAGCCATATGTTTCAAACTCTGACCTGGCCACCCTCATTCATGCATTCATCACCTCAAGGCTAGATTACTGCAACATGCTGTATGTCGGGCTGCCCTTGGTGACTACTTGGAATCTGCAGCTGATGCAGAATGCGGCAGCCTGTCTTCTGATGGGGACGGGCCATAGGGAGCACATTACACCAGTGCTCCGGGCTCTTCACTGGCTGCCTATAGCGTTCCGGGTCTGATTCAAGGTGCTGGTTTTGACCTTTAAAGTCCTACATGGTCTGGCCCCCTCCTACCTGAGAGACCGCTTCACACCCCGGGCCCTGGAGCGAGCTCTGCGATCTGCAGGGGACATCTTCTTGGGGGTCCCCCAGGTGAACCGGGGGGCCATGATGGAGAGGGCGTTCTTGGTGGTCGCACCGGAACTCCCAACCAGAGGAAGCTCATATAGCTCCCAGCCTGTTGGCCTTCCATTGGGTCTGTAAGACTGACTATTTATCCAGGCCTTAAGGGGAGGTAGGGAACAAGGGTGGGGGGTGGGTTTGTCTACCAGTGGTTTTTTATCTCTTTTATTGTTTTTAAAATGTTTTAGTAACCCCTTTTGTATATTGGGATTTTTAAAACTTATTTTTAAATGTTTGTGAGCTGCCCTGAGCTGCCGTAGGGCTGGAAAGAGTGAAATAAAAATCGTTAATTAAATAAATAAATAAATATCAGGCTTGATATATACGGAAGACACCATATTATTGCCTACAAAGTATGCTAGGTTTAAATCACCTATTGGAAGATTTTGGTAATGAATGTCTGTCCCAAAATCTGGTAATTAATTTTACCAAAACAAAAATAATGATTTTTTTCCCCCCACGCATTTCAAACAAGAAAATTGGACAAAAGTTGGAACAGGTGTGTTCCTTTAAGTATCTAGGGGTGTTCCCCCCCCCTAGAATGCTTCTTGGTCATCTCACCTGCTTTCAGTGAAACAGGTGGCTATATAAGCCAGTTCTGCCTTTCTAAAATGAATAGGTCTAGGGGTGGGCAGCAAGTAAAACCGGCCCTAAAAAATGTTGAGACTAAACTGATATCTAAGGTGTGTTACAGAGTTCAGATTTGGGGTTATGACTCTCTTGCAGCCAAATATCTTGAACCCTGGCAAAACAAGTTTCGGAGGGAATGTTTGGGGGTAAAGCTGGCTACTTCCCCCACAATTATGAAACTTGAATTGGGATTGAAGTCGATGGCTGCTAGATTTGAGAGCTTTTTAGTGTGTTTTTTGTTAAAAATATCTTGCTCTCCAGTCTCTTCATTAACAAATATGTATATCTAACTGAAAAAATGAGTAATGTATGGTATGATAAAGACCCTTGGTGGAAGTGAGTAAATCAAAAATTAAAACAGCTGGGTTTTTCGTTTAAGTTTCTGAAAATGTTCCCTTATAAAGAAGCCTGTAGAACGGTTAAAATGAGAATCAGAGATCTAGATAGACAACATCAGAGATCCCAGGAATGCGCCTCTCGCATTTTGACGTGGTATACATACTGGTCTGTAGGTTTGACAAGAGCTAGTTATTTGGAGGCACTCGATAACCCCATTTATAGAAAAATCTTTACCTCTCTGAGGCTGCAAACAATGCCTATGGCGGTTGTTGAATGGAGATATAAAGGAACATCCTATCAGGATTAGAAATGTATTTGTGGGGGTGAGTGTGTTGAAGATCTCCCACACTATTTATTAATCTGTCCAGTATATACCAAACCTTGATAAAGGCTTCTGGGAAGAACTAAACATGACCCCTTATCGCCAATTCTTCAGAGAATGATATATCTCTTAGGAGATAAAAAAAGTCAAAGTAACAAATGAAGTGACTCTTTCTGTGGCCAGGGCAGTGCGAGGATGGACATGGGCGGTGAAGACTAATACAGTTAATTATTAGACAATTTGCATGGAGACTTTTTGCCTGATTCTAATGAGTAAAGGTAAATATTTTTATTAAGATGTATTATTTTATGTTAATAATGATGTAACAATACGTTTGTTGTTATTGTTATGGCCCATATACTTGTGGTTGTTTCTTTTGATTTGTCATGGCTGAGGCCAGTACAATAAAACTATTGAAGATGATATATTATCCCACTTCGTGGACACTCACTGTTTGTTTATTCGATCATTTCAGAGCCCCTTTCTGAAAAGAATCACAAGCAATCCTGATGTTATAGTCCTCCTGGAGGTTTGCTTGCTTCCACAGTAGCTGTCATTCGTTCTTCCACAATTGAAAGTTCTTAGCTAGGCTTGGTGCTTGCAGTTCTCACATGAGACTACAGCCACTGGCTATGTGTAATCTCTACCTTTGTAGCTCTCTGTCTCAACCCTTCTTCGTCCATGGTGTCTCCCAGTCCCTACCAAATGAAGGGTTTCCCCTTAAATACCCATGAGCCATCAGGGCTTTCAAACCTTATTTGTGCTTGGTGCTATCCTCCATTCCACTAATGACTGTATGTGTTAGTGGCAACTTGAGGCACAGTCCACTATTAATACCTACACTTGCAATTTCTCTACTGATGCTACTCCAAACCCTGCTACAATGGCAGTCTAGGATTGTACTGTGTCTGTTATTAAACAGTGGATTTGTAGCTGTCCTTTGTAGAAATCTGATCTAAAGAAGTCTGTTTGTGTTAGTTTCCTAGAGCCAGTTTAAACAGAAAGGGTTTTGTGACACGGCATTGAGAGCCATCATAAAGGGTAAGCAAAACTGAGATCAAACAGACTTTAAATAATTTAACCACTGACTCATCACACGTTGGAACAATGGTTGTTCTCCACTCTTCTGAGGTGATCTGGGGAGCATAAGGAGGAGTTGGAATGGTACTTCATAGATGTGGAGGCTAGAGATTTGAGCTGTTGGACCAGAGAGAATCACTTTAAATTACTGAACGCTTGGCTTGTTGCAGAGAATGGCCCTTGCAGGGGGCTGTCTGTTTGTGGGCTGTTTTCCTCTCTGATGCTTAGTGATTGAGGATTGGCATCATCTGTTTCACAATGATTCCTCATTTTTCTCCGTGGTAAGAGTATGTTGTGTATTTTCTCTTATATGTATTACTTTTCACCTATTGAATATTGAATTTCAACTGCTATTTTCTTACCCTGTCACCCATTCTTGGAAGATCCTTTTGTAACTCTTCACGGTCAACTTTTAAGTTAATTATCTTGAATAATTCTGCATCATTTGCAAATTTTGCTACATCACATTTCACCTTCTTTTTGAGATCATTTATGAATATGTTAAACACTACCAGTCCAATACAATCCCTGAGGAACCTTTCACTTTCATCTCTCCATTGTAAAAATTGACCACTTATTCCTATTCTTTAGTTTCTTATCTTTTAATTACTTATGATCCAAGAAAGGGGTCTCCTCTCCAGAACTACCTATTTTTCCTGAGTCTTTGGTGAGACACCTTGTCAAAAGTTTTCTGGAAATCCAAATTCAACATTATCACCTTATCCACATGCTTCCTGACACCGTCAAAATTCACCTAGATCGATGAAGTATGATTTCTCTTTATTAAAGTTATGTTGACTCTTCTCCATTATTTCATGTTTGACTATACGCCAAATAATTCTATACTTTCCTATGGCCTCTTCCAATTTGCCTGCTACTGAAATAAGGCTTATTGCTCTTTAATTTCCAGGGCCACCACACAGGAGTCTTGTTTAAAATACAGCATTATGTAAACTACCTCCCAGTTCTGTGGTAGGTTACACATCATTGTTAATAATTTCACTTTTAATAATTTTTCCATTAACTACATTTATTAAGTCCATCAATTCATTAAAAAACAATATGAAACCTTTGGGTATACCACTCTTGAATTTAGCAGTGGTGAAAACTGGCCTTTTATTCCCACTATTTCTTTTTTATTTCTTTCAGTTTCTAATCAAATAAAGAAAAATGATCTATGGCCCAGTGATCACTTAAGGTTTCAGTAAAAACTTTCTGTGAGAGATTTTGTCAGCCACTGCATAAAGATGGTTTCCTGTTATAAGATAATCAGCACTGACAGCAATGTCAAAGAGAGCTGATCCATGTAAAGAGGAAGGGTTACACTCAAATCTGGGTACATTGGCTATGCTGGTCAACCTGTTATGTGGCAGATTCAAACCCAATAACTAGCTCTATGGTGTCTCCAGTTACATTCTGTTCTACATATATTATCAAGAAGTTGAAATTACATGGCTCCCTTTATGGGGGGAGGGGTCCACCCACCCATAGCCCAGCAGGTTCGGAGTCTGGTGGTGCTTTTGGACATGGACCTCTGCCTGGATTGGCAGGTGAAGGCAGTGTCTAAAGCCACCTTTCATCAGTTGTATTTTGTGTGGAGGCTGCGTCCATACATTTCCAGGCCTGACTTGGCCGCCCTCACCCACGTCTTCATCACCTCAAGGCTACACTACTGCAACACGCTTTACGTAGGGCTTCCCTTGATACTGGTTCAGAGGATGCAGCTAGTGCAGAATGCGGCGCCCCGTCTACTTACAGGGACGGGTCGGCGGGAGCACATAATGGGTCGGTGGGAGTACAGAGTGCTCTGTTCTCTGCACTGACTGCGTGTAGCGTGCCGAGCCAGATTCAAGGTACTAGTGTTGACTTATAAAGCCCACATGGTCTCGGCCCCTCATACCTCAGTGACCACCTCACCCTCTGCATCCCAGAGCGATCCCTTTGGTCCACCGGGGGCACCTTTCTTGAGATCCCCCAGGTAAAACAGGGGACCACAATGGAGAGGGTGTTCTCGGTGTCTGGGGCCCAATTTTGGAACTCCCTCCTGGAGGGTGCCCGCCTGGCCCCAGGTTTGCTGACTTTTTGCCAAGCCTGCAAGACCTGGCTGTTTGCCCAGGCCTTCAGAGAGGGTGATGGGAGGGTGGGATAGTTGGGAGTAAATTTGGGGGTTATTAAGATATTTTAAATTTTTGGGTTTTTTTAGTGTTTTTATTGAATTTTATTGATGTGTTTTTTGGTTTTGTAAGCCCCCACAAGATGCCATAGGCATAAGGTGGCAGCTAATAAATATAAATAAATTAAAAAATTAAATAAATAAACAGGGTTTGTAAAAATTATTTCACTGGTGAAATGACTATTTCTATTAAATCTATACCAGCTGTCCTATTAGAATTTGTACATGTACATCATTTATAACGTGTGAAATCATAGCAATATCATGTTTAATTGGAAATCTAATAATATTAAAAGTTCTAGAGGTGTGCATGTCATTTTCGTTATTACAATAACGATAACAAAAATTGTCATTTTCATTTTCATTATTGCAATAACAAAAATAACAACTGAGAATACCGATAATGATAACAGTAATGATACCAATAAAAATGATAACAAAAACAATAACAAAAATGATTACAAGAAACAAAAATGACAATGTCATTATTGTTGTCGTTATTAATAGTGCTGTGGCAGTTGGGTTTTGGCGGGAAAATGAGGAGAGGGAAGGAGGGAACAGACATCTCAGAGCCCTAAATAGGGTTGAACTCTTGAACTGTGCCTGTGTTGGGACGGGCAAACAGCTCAGCAGTATCTGATGGATGTATCGCTGACCAAAGAGCAGCACAAACAGGTCCAAGCTGTCTCATGGCACTCTGTGATTGCTCAATGCCTGCTGCCTCCCACAACCAATCAGGTAGGCTCTGGGGGAGGGCACTGCAACCCTTTATATTGGGAAGGACAGACTCTTTCTCTCTGTTCTATAAGAGCTCTACTTGTTAGGTTGCGTTTACACACCTGTGGTGCTTGCACACAAAAAATCCTCCCTAGCCCTCATTGTATTACCACCAATACCTTTCCTTCCTCATACCCTACATTTTGCCTTCTCCCTTTCCCTGTCCTTCTCCCTGTACATTATATATAGATAGGTAGTATAGATTAGATATAGATATTTATTATAGACATATAGATTAGAATAGTTATATAGATAATTTATTAGATAATAGTTTTCCTTTTCCCTTCCCCTGCATCCCTTAGATTTAGATAGATATTAGTTGTGCATGGGAATCAATAATGATACTGATAACAAAAATAAAATCTTTGTTTGAAACAGTACAGATATCAATAATGATATAAAAAATGATAACGAATATTGATAACTAGTGCTGTGGCAGTTGGGTTTTGTCGGAGATCACAAAATGGAGATCGACTGGGCCTCATCTGATTCAGAGCCAGAAGAAGGAAAGCAAGGTTCCCTAAAAAAACTGCTGCTACAAATGAAAACCGAGTTAAAGACAGAGACGAAGCAGATTAAGGGTATTTTCAGATGTTACGGGCGGCCGGTTCACCACAGCGAACCACCAGGGGGGACGAACAGCGCAACCACGCCCGGGGGTGGGAAAATGACGCAAACAGATGTGCCGGGAACGGGACCACGGGCCGGAACTAGGCCGCACCATCGCGGGCCGTGGCAGCACAACAGACGTGCAGACGAACCCCCGGCAGTTGCTAAACCCCCACAAGGCACCGGGCAGGGGCGGGACACAGACATGGCCGCCTGAGGGCAAACGAAGCCACAAGGCACACAAGGGAACGCCCACACAAGGGAAATGGGAAGGGAGGGGGGAAGAGCGAGAACAGGCTGACAGCCGGCTCACACAGCGGTCCCGCAGCAGGGCACAATGCACGGCCACACGCCCGGGCACACACACTCACACCAGGGAAAGGCCGGGAAGGGGGGAAGGGGCGCCCGGAACGCCCCACCCGGAACACCGGCAGGGGGGGGGGGGGCACCACCACGGGGCAAGGCACGGACAGCAGCAACCCCCACCCCCACACCACCCCAGTCCAGTCCAGTCCAAGGAGGTGCCCCCACAGGAACAGAGGCAGTCTCGGGGGGGGGGGGCGGACCCCCGGAGCAAGGCACGTTGGGGGCCCCCAAAGCACAGCGAGGCCGGCGGAGGGGCGCCAGGAGGAGGAGGAAGGGGGCCCCACAGTCAAAGGCTGGCACAGGCAGGGCAGCCGGGTCCAGCGGTGCTCCTCCGCAGCACCAGCGACGCTCAGGCAGCACCCACGGAGTCACGGGGATGGAGGGGGCCCAGGACCACGGCCAGGGGCAGCAGCAAGCAGCGAGGCGGGCGGGAGCTCACCGAGGTGGGGTCCGCAGGTCGGGAGCGGCCAGCGGGGACCAGGGCCCCCCCCCGGGCCGGGGCGGGAGCCCACACGGGGGCACCACGCCGGGGGGGGCAGGCCAGCGACGCGGGGCTCACGGGCCGCTGCCGGGGGCCCCGCTGGCCCGAGGGCCCGGGTGGCCCGCCCGGTGGACCAGGTGGGGCCAGTGCAGCATGCCCCGGCGGTACCCCTGCAAGGACATGTAGTGGGCGATCAGGTAGTAGGCCTCGAAGGGATCGGGCATGGTGAGGGCCAGCTGCACATCCACACGCGCCCACACCGCCAACAGGGATGACATCTCCACCGCGGAGGGCTCCGGCACACAGCAGGCAGCAGAAGGGGGCCACGGAAGATGCCCCAGCTCCAGAAGCCGCTGGAACGCCGCCCCACGGGTGCGCTGGTACCCACGGGCCCCGTGAACACAGGAGAAGTAGCTCACGGCCAAGGCAGGGCCACCCTCGGCCAGGCACTCCGAGTAGGCGCCCAGACCACACACCACCAGCGCTGACACGGTCTCCGAGGCGCTCCAGGGCACATGGGCGCACAGCACCTCCGGGATGCGCCCCTCGGGGAAACGAGCCAGCCCCAGGGCCTCCGCATGCAGCCGGCAATCACGGGCGCTCACCACATGGCCAAAGTAACGGAGCCCGGAGCTCAGGCTCTCGTAGGCACCTGCACGGCTCCCCGGGCCGGCCAGGAGCAGCTGCACGGCAGGGGTGTGCCACAGGTCGCACAGAGACATGGTCTCGCGGAAGGCCCAGATATGGGGGGCCCCTTGGGGGCCGGACAGCGGGAGCCCCATGGATGGGCAGCCAGCCATGGTCCAGCACAACAGGGAATGGGACACGGAGCCCGGAGGGCACACAGACTGCCCAGGGCCGGGAGAGGCTCGGCCCGGCCCCCGGGACAGGGAACACGGGCCCGCACCGCAACATTGTAGCACAACAGAGCGAGGCGTAGGGTGCGGGCCCGGCACAGCTGCAGAGAACAACAGCGAGCTCTCTGTCTGCCTAATCGCACCTTCAAGGCCATCCCGCTACAAACAGCGAGGGGAGGGGGCCCGGGGTGCTGGGGGCGGGAGCAGCCGGAACGCACCGGCACAGGGCGCGCGCAGGCCCGCGAGGCCGACCCCCGGGCGGAGCCACCAGCACCGGGCCGCCATAAGCGCTCCCAGCCCCCACCGGGGCCCCAGCACCATGGAGCGCGATAGGGCAGGTGGGAACTGGATGTTCCTCGCGCTCGCGGCTGAGTGGCACCGTGACCACACTGAGCAGCTGTGCCTCCTGACCGAGAGGGTGCACCTGGCCGTCCGCCTGCGCTATGTCCTGGCCCTGCGGGCTGGCGTGCGCCTCCGGGGCCAGCAGGCCCGCAGGAGAGTCCGTGCCCGGCTCAGGGCTCGGCGCCGGGCCTGGGGGGCGTGGCTGGCCGCCTGCCGGAGCCTCACCCGGCCCGCTGCGCTCCGAGGGGCCGCGAGGCGGTTCCGCTGGGCAACGCAGACCCTCCGCCGGGCAGCGCTGCTGGCTATGCCCATAGCGCGGAGCCTATGGGTCACGGAGCGGCCCCAGGCCTGGTGGGAGCGGGCCCAGGCCCACTGGGGGGAGGCCGAGTGGGGGTCCCACTTCCGGATGGGCAAGGCCACCCTGCTGCGCCTAGCGGAGCTCCTCACGCCCTGGCTGGAGCGGCAGCACACCTCCATGCGGGAGCCCATCCCCATGGTCCAGCGGGTGGCCATAGGGGTCTGGGCCCTCGCAACGCCCGACTCCTGCCGCTCCGTGTCCCAGCACTTCGGGGTGGGGCTCAGCACGGTCGCCTGCATCGTGCGGGATGTGTGCGAGGCTGTGGAGGGCGTGCTCCTCGACAGGACCATCCAGCTCCTGGACCAGGGCGCTGTGATGGCTGGCTTCGCGGCCGGGGGCTTCCCGAACTGCATCGGAGCCGTGGACGGCACACACATCGAGATCCTGCGCCCGGCCGCGGGGGAGGCCCTGGAGTATGTGAACCGGCACGGATACTACTCCCTGCACCTGCAGGGGGTGGTGGACCACCGGGCCCGCTTCATAGACATCTACACGGGCAACTCCGGCCGGAGTCACGACGCCAGGATCATGACCATCTCCCCCTTCTATGCCCGCATGTACCGGGGGGACTTCGCGGACATGGGCATGAGGTGGATCGAGGGGGTTCCCATGCCCCCCTGCATCCTGGGGGACCCCGCCTACCCCCTGACCCGCTGGCTGATGAAGGTCTACCCTGTCCCGAGCACCCCTGCGGAGCAGGTATACAATACCCGCCTGTGTGCGAGCCGGACCGTGGTGGAGCGTGCCTTCGGGGCCCTGAAGCAGCGCTGGAGGAGTATAGCTGGCCGCCTGGACTTCACCGTCCCCACCTCCGCCCTGGTGATCGGTGCCTGCTGCGTTCTGCACAATGTGTGCGAGACCGAGGGGGCGGCCCTGGAGTACCCCGAGCCCCACCGGCCCCCCGGTCCTGTTCCCCTGTACGTGAACGCAGGGAACCCCCGGGAGTACCGGTATGCCAAAAGGATCCGGAACGCCCTTGCAACCCACATCGCCCGGGGGGGCCCGCTGTGAGGGCCTTCCCGCCCCTGGGGGCCCCACCCCCCGTTCCGTGCCCATGCCCCTGTACACGCGGTCCCACAGCCCTGTCCCCCCCACAAACGGGCCGGGGACAACTGTCTCTTTACAACACTTTATTGCCCACACAGTTCACACAATCACCCTGTGCCCCCTCCCCACCCCCGTGCCCGTGACCCCGTCCACCACCCGCCCTCATGTGGCCCTCCCCCTCCCCCCCCTTCCCACCATCCCCCCGCGTTTCCTGGGCCGACCCCTCGTGCGGCCGCTTGGGCCCACCGAGCTCTGGGAGCTCCCCTCCCCCCCACTGTCCGTGTCCCCTGCCGTGTCCTGGGCCGGTCCCGGCCCCGGCAGGGGGCCGGGCGGCGGATGGGCAGCTGTGCCCGGTGCCCCGGTCGCGCCCCGGGGGGGCTGGACCCTCCGGAGGCCCGGGGGCACTGGGAGGCGCATGCGAGGGCCCTGGGGCCGGGGGGGCGCCAGGGGCGGCAGGGCTGGGCCCGGGGGCGCCGAGGGGCCCGGCATGGGGACCTGGGCGGGCAGGGCGCCCGGAGGTGCGCCGGCCATCACGTAGGCACACATGGTGCCCGCATGCAGGAGCAGGGAGGTCCCAATGTCGTGGGACCTGTCCATCTTTGCACTGTGCTCCCGCACCATGCCCTGTATGTCCTGCCGGAGGCCCCTGAGCAGCCCCTGCTGCCGCTGGTGCTCCCGGCGCTCCCGCCTCCGCTCCAGGCGCACCTCCGCCTCCAGCCGGCGGTCTGTCTCCAGGGCCTTCTCCATGGACCGCTCTATGGCCGCCTCCATGCGGTCCACGGAGGCGATCATGCGCTCCCCCTGTTCCTCCGCCCTGCGGACGATGTCCTCCGCTTGCTCCTCCCTGCGCCTGCGGACCCGCGCCCGGTACTCCCGCATCCGCTGGGCTGGGGCCGCGGCCGGCGGAGGCGCCGCGCGCGGGGGCTGCCCTGTGGAAATGGGCGGGTGGGTCAGTGCAGGGCCCTGTCCCCTAGCGGGGTCGGGTCCCGGGGCCCCCTGCCCCCCCTCCCCCACTGAGGCCGGAGGCCCCCCTGGGCTGGCGCCCGGGGGGCCCTCCCGCCATCCCAGCCCTCCCGCCTTACCTGGGTCCGGCACCTGCTCTCCTGTGCCCTCCGCGGGGGCCTGCACCGTCTCGCTGGCCCGGTCCTGGGGCTCCCCATGTCCTGCGGGCGGGAGAGGGGGGAGCGGGTGAAGGGGGCTGGTTGTGGCCCCTGCAGCAGGGCCCCCACCCCCGCCCCTGCCACCGGCCCCCTGGTCGTGCCCCCCCCTGCCCTGGGGGCCCGCTTACCCTCTATGTCCGTCTCCGAGCCTTCGGAGCCCGGCGCCTCACCCTGGGAGTGCTCCCCCTGGGACCACTGGCTGAGGGTGGTGAAGGTGCCGACCTCCGACTCCGCCTGGCCGGCCCGGCGTTGGGATGTCTCCGGGCTGCTGCTGGGGGGGGGCCTTGGGGCCTCTGCAGGTCCCGGGTGGTCCTCCTGGGGGTGGGGGTCCCCTGAGCTCGTGTCTACCGGGCGGGCGGCGAGGGGAGGGGGTACCTCGGCCCGCTCCCTGCCCTGGACCACAGCGCTGCCCACGAGGCGTGGGGCAACTATGGAGCCCTTCATGTGAAGGATGCGGTCCAGGGCATCGTAGTAGGGGGCGGTGCGGGCCCCGTGCCCGGAGCGGCTGTTGTTGTCCTTGAGGGCCTTGTACCCCCTCTTGAGCTCCTTGGCCTTGGAGCGACACTGGTTGACTGTGCGCTCGTGCCCCGCCGCCTCCATGTCGCGCACGATGTCCCGGTAGACGTGCTCGTTCCGCTGGTTGATTGCGAGCTCCAGCTGGTACTCGAGGGTCCCCCATATCCGGATGAAGTCCCGGGTCTCCTGGAGGCCCCACTGGCCCCCTCTGTGGTAGGCCTTCCTCCGGCTGGGCCCCTGCTCTTCCTCCTCCTGGTCCAGCTCTTGCTGCACCTGCACCTGCTCCTCCTCCACCTCCTCCTGGGGGTGCGCCTCCGGGCGCGCGGGGCCGGCCTCGTCCTGGGGCTCGTCCGCCCGGGCCGACTTTCGTGTCTGGGGGGGGAAAGGGGGTGAGTGGTTGCTGGGTGGGGGTGTGGCCCCTCTCGGGGGCCCCCTGCCCCCCTGCCTTCCGCCCGGGGTCCCCCCGGCCCCCCCCACAGGGGGTTCACCCGTGCCCCCTGTTCCCCTCCAGTTGGGTGCCCTTACCCTTTTCCTGGGTGCCTCCTGTGGGCCCGTTCCGGCCGCTGTCCCCGGGGCGGCGCGACCCGGCTTCAGCTGTGGGTGTTGTTCCCGGGGCGCCTCCCTGGTCGGGTGCTCCCGTGTGCGCCCTTCCTGCGCCTGTGCCCCCTCCGCCTGCATCGCTGGGCCTGCCTGCACCTCCTCCGCCTCCTGTCCCGCCGCTGTCGCTGTCTCTGCCTCCGCTCTCTTCCGCTTCCCTCCTCGCTCCATCCCGCCACGCTTGCTTGCTGCTGCTCTCGCTTTAAATCTCCCTCCGGTGTTTGTGTTGATGCTGGTTGCCTGGCAGCGACGCTGCGTGCCTCGTCCCCGGCTGGGGCTCTTTTTTTTTGGTTCCGCTCGGGGATTGCCGTCCAGACGTTACTTTTGCTTGGTTCCCTGTGGAGGTTCATTTGACCACGCTTCCCGGGACCTTCCCCTGGCTAGCCCGGGAAGCGTGGTTGAAACTGACCCCATGTGTGTATTGAGCGTGATGAACATCTGGCGCGCGCCGTTCAGACGTTCAGGGCCCTTTTGCCCCACGGGGGGGTTCAGCGTGGTTCAGTGTGGTTCAGCGTGATCTCGTAACATCTGAAATCACCCTAAGTTGGTGGTACATGAAGGGAACAAGAAGCTGGAGGGGCTGGCTAGATGGATTGAGGTGGCTGAAAAGAGAATCCCTTTGATGGAGGATCAGTCCCTGTCCATCCAGGAACAGTTAAACAAAATTAAAGATGAGACAACTTTCCTACTACTAAAATGCGAGGACATAAACATCACTCCTGCAGAGGAAACTTAAGATTCAATGGAATTAAAGAGTCTAGGGGTGCAGAAAGAGTGAACAAAATAATCTGGGCCCTGCTGAGAGAGAACTTCCCTGAGGAGGGACATCTCCACTGTGCAGCAATTGACAGGGCCCACAGAACAGGGCGTCCTAGTCAGAGAGACTCAGACCCACCTCGCCCCATAATTGTTAAATTTGCAAGTTATCAAATAAAGGAGGAGATTTTGAGGAGTGCCAGAACTAAAAAGAAACTGACCTTCCAGCAACAGAACGTGAAAATGTTCCCTGACTATGCAGCAGAGATAGTAAAAAAAAAGGATGAGATGGAGCAAGTACTTTGGTGTACTTATTGAAAGAAACCTGAATCCAAGACTGCTCTTCCCAGCTAGAATGATGATTACTGACAACAGGAGAAGGAAATTCTTGATAACATGGAGGATCTGGAGGTCTTTTTGGCAGCTCAGCTGCCAGCTCCAAATGCGAGGGCGCAAGATTAGTGAAAGCTGAAACAAACCTTCACTGACAGACACAGTGGGAAAAAGAAAGCTTCAAGAGAGGGGATGAAGAAGCAAGAAAGCCGAGGCAAAGGAAGGGAACAAGGAACACTGTTGGGGGTATAACATTGGTAGAAGGGTTTTGTGGTTAAAAGGGTTTATGGCAAGCAGTTGGCTTGAAACAAGAAGGCAAGTTAAAATAAAATATGGTAAAATGAGCTGGGGGGGAGGGAAGAAGGGTGCACCATGGGTTTTGAAACCGGGTGTTTGGGCTCCCAGCGGATCCCTACCAAGGCTAGGAGGGGGAAGATGAAGGGCTGACGTAGAAGCCAGAAAGGGGGATGGAGAAGGGTGGGACAACTTAGAGAGGGGACAGGGGCTGAATTTAAAGGGGAAGGGGGGAACAAGGGCTCTGACCAAAAATTAAGGATAGAGCAAAAGGGAAATGGGATTATAAGAAACAGCTACTATAAAGGAGAAGGGAAGCAGGATGCATGTGAGGTAATGGATCTTACATATAATGGCAGAGGGCAGCATAACAGTGGGTATTTTCAGATGTTATGACATCACAGTCAATCACAGTGAACCACGGTCAATCCCGCGGCGGGGCCAAAGTGCCCTGAACATCTGTTTCGTGGGCACAAGATGTTCACCACAGTCAATACCCATCAGGGGTCAAAAATAACCACATTTCTGGAGCTCCGGCCCGGACCATCTCCGAAAGCGTGGTAAAAGCGATTCTCACCAGGAAACAAAAAAAAGTAACAACTGAATGGCAACCACTGGCCTGAATCAAGCAACATGATTCCCAGCTGGGGACAAAGCGCGCAGTGTCACTGCCAGGGAAGGAGCAACAACACAGGCTGGGGAGGGAGATTTAAAGGGCACACAGCAGCAGGGGGACATGGCGGAATGGAGTGAGGTGGAAGGGAGAGAGAGCGGAGGGAGAGAGAGCAAGGTGGGAGGTGGAGGAGGAGGAGGAGGTGGAGGAGGTGCAGACAGAGGAGGCGGTGGTAGTGCTGCAGATGGAGGCGGTGGAGGGACAGCAGCAGAAGCAGCTGGGACAAGTCACCCCGGCGCCTTCCGGGTGCTTTGACCATATCCCGGGACCGGCGTAACATCTGTTGCGCTGCCCCGGGTTGTGGTCTGCCGGTACGATTCCCTGCCGTGGTCCCGCTCCTAGTGGGTGAACAGAACAGAGTTTGGAAATTTGGTTCAGTTTGGTTTAGTTTGAAATTCAAATTCGGAAATTCAGTTCAGTTCAGTTCAGTTTGGTTTGAAATTCAAGTTCTGTTCAGAAGTTCAGTTTGGTCAACCGAACAGACTGAGTTCGGTCGAATTCCGAACTTCCGAACCAAGTTTGTCCATTCAAAACCAGGTTTTTTGGTGTGTGTTGCCACTAGGGATGGGTGAACAGAATGGAGTTCAGAAATTCGGTTCAGTTCGGTTCGGTTTGAAATTCGAGTTCAGTTCGGAAGTTCAGTTCAGTCAACCGAACAGACTTAGTTCGATCCGAACTCCGAACTTCTGAACTGCGTTCACCCATCCCTACCTGCTCCCATCATGTCTGTTTGGGGCCTCTCTTTCCCACGGGGGGTAGTTAGCCGGTTCGCCACCACTGGGAATCCACTGTGGTGAATCGGGCACCCGTAACGTCTGAAATCACCCAGTGTATGGTTCAAGGAGGGGAGTATCCCCAGAATGATTCTGCTCTCAAGGGATGACTGATATTAAAATAATCACAGTTATCATAAGAGGCTTGAACTCCCCACAGAAAAGGAAAAGGGTAAGAGATTTTCTGGAGGAGCAAGGGGCTGACATTTTCTTTTTACAAGAAATCCATCTCCTAGACAAAGATGTTCCTTGATTCGCGAATGCAAGGATAGGAGGCTTATATGTCTCATGTGCCAAAAAGAAAACAGCGGGGGTCATAATAGGATTTAGTAAAAAGAAGAACTTTGAACTTGAAAAATATATTAAGGATAAAGAAGGTAGGTTCCTCTGCCTAATTGGGAAGGTGCAGGGTAGACATATGACAATAGCAACTATATATGCACCCAATGTGGGAAAGGCAGCCTTTTTAAGAGAAACTTTCAAAAGAATAGCTGAGGTTGCCAAAGGATGGGTCACCATCCAGGGGGACTTCAATGCCACAATCACTGATCTCGATCACTCCCATTTTCGAGGTGCAAAAGGGGAACAATGGGAGCTAGCCAATCTCCAAGAAAAATACGGTTGGGTGAACATATGGAGACATTTAAATGGGACTATACCTTCTTCTCGGTCATACACAATAGTTATACTCGCATCGATCATGTGCTGGTCAATAAAACCGATTCACATAGGGGGAAAAAATGTCTTATTATACCAGTGTTGCTGGTAGATCACAATGCAATGGTCACCATGTTTAAAGAACCAGGATGTCAGCACCCTAAGTTTTCCAATTGGCAGCTACATAGAAGCTTGCTCGCAAATGGAGAAAATAAAATCCAGATACAGAAAAGCTTAATAGAATTTTTTGAGCTTAATTCTGAATCAGTAAAGTCACCTGCAACATTATGGGAAGCCGCAAAGGTGGTGACCAGAGGTAATATAATTGCTTTACAAGCCAAAATTTTCAAAGATAAAAGGTATCAAAGAAAAGAAACATATTCTAAATTACAAAAATTGGAAGCACAAAACAAAATAGCCCCCACTAAAGCCTTGAAACTAGACATAATAAAAAATAGGGAAATCATAAATACACTTGAGCTAGAAAAGACTAAAAATCAACTTAAAAAAATAAGATTTTATTTCTACAAAAATAGTAACAGAGCAGGAAAATCCTTGGCTAGATTAGTAAAAACAAAGCAAAGAAAAGTGCATGTATCAAGAGTAATAAATAAGGCAAATAAATACTGTACAGAGCTCCCCCACATAAAAGAGGCATTTTTAGAGTTTTTCAAAGAAGTGTATACATCACAAAATCCAGGAGAAACAGAAATACAGCAATTTCTGGAGGGAGTACAAATACCAGGACTAAACAAAGATCAAGAGGCATTTTTGAATGCCCATATTACAGAACAGGAAGTTCAAGAGGCAATAATAGCCTCAAAGACTAACAAGGCTTCTGGGCCAGATGGGTTCCCAAACAAATTTTACAAAGCCTTTGCAACAATTCTGGTGCCTTATCTCACTGTAGTGTATAATAATATACTAGCAGAAAAAGAGATTCTGCTGAATTTCTACAATGCAGTAATTACAATAATCCCCAAACCCGGTAGAGACCTATATCATCCAATTTCCTCTTTGAATATAGACTTTAAGATTTTTGCCAAAATCCTTGCTGATAGATTGAAGGCGATAAGCGGTGAAACCATTCATAGAAATCAGACTGGTTTCATTCCAGGCAGACAGGGAAGGGATAATATTTGAAAGGCCATCAATATTATATTCGCATTGAACAAGCAGAAAGTCCCAACCATGGTAATCTCAGCTAGCGCTGAGAAAGCTTTTGACTTTGTGGAGCCGAAATGTCTATTTAAAGTCCTGGAAAAGCTTGACTTCGGAGGTAATTTTCTAGGTTGGCTCTCCGCAATCTACAGGAAACCACAATCTAGACTTTTAATCAACGGAGAGCGCACAGAGCCTTTTCAGTTGCAGAGGGGGACCTGACAGGGATGCCCCCTGTCCCCTCTGCTGTTTAACATGGTATTGGAGGTTCTGGCTTCAGCGATTTGACAAAATGAAAAAATAAAGAGAGTACAAGTTGGGGGATGTGTAAACAAACTTTCAATTTATGCAGATGATTTATTAATGTATACAACTAATCTGGAGGAGACTTTGCCAGAACTGCTGGGGGTGATGGAGCAATTTGGAAAAATCTCAGGATCTTCGATTAACAGGGAGAAATCCTTCTCATTAATTTTTGGACAAGGGAAAGAGCAAGAGGAACAACTTCGTAGCTGAATCAGGTCTGAAATATCTAGGGGTAATGTTAACAAAAAAGATGAAAAACTTATACTCTGCCAACTTCCTCCCTTTAATAAAACAACAGAGGGAAGAAGTATGAGAAACTAATGGTTTCGTGGCTATGAAAAATGAACCTTTACAAAATGATAGTGCTCCCCAAGCTTTTGTACAAACTTATGGCAATCCCGATCCCACTGCCACAGTGTTTTTTTAAACTAAATTATGATATTTTAAAGGACATAGTCTGGAACGGGAAGAAACCACGGATTAGGAAACAATCTTTAATGCAACTTCAAGAGAAGGGGGCTCTAAATGTCCCTGATATAAGACTTTACCACATGGAAGCATCTCTAGGGGGGATATATGATTGGTATCATGACTCAACTGTGTCTGAATGGGCAGAACTAGAAAAAGAACTCTTACAGGTACAGATGCTAAAGGATCTGATTGTAGATCAGGGTACCATCCCCACGGAAACTAAAAATGAACATCCATTTGCTGGTACCTTGTGTAAGAACTGGGAAAAAATAAAGAAAATATGGGGGCAGAAGGCGCTATGTCCCCCTTTACTCCGATAGAGTCAATGCAAATCAGAGAAAGGGGAATAGCCCCAGGGATCAGATCCTCCCTAAAGGAAAAGGGGGTAACCAGGATGGAACAGCTGTTTGTAGGGGAAAAATTTATACTCCCTCAAAAGGTAAAGGAATTGACACAAGAAAACCTAAATATCTTTCAATACCTACAGTAGAAGGGTCAGGTTAATTACTCTCAAAACAGGGGAAGTTTAAGCAGGGAACCTTATAAGCTTGAGAAAATAATTTTTAAGCTTCAGGCAGATTGGGGAGGATATATAAAGAACTAAAGAAATTAACCTATACCTCATCCATTACATATATTGAAAAATGGAGGAATTACATAAGTTTGCCCCTAGAAGAAGAGGGGAAAAAAGTATGGAGTCATATGAATAAATGTGCGGCCTCCTTGGAGGTCAGGGAAATCCAGATTAAACTGACTATCAGGTAGTACCTGTCGCATGAGAGGGTGAGATTTGCCGATCCAATTGGGAAAGGGCTTTGTTGGAGGGGCTGTGGAGAAAAGGGGAGCTATAAACATTGTTGGTAGGGCTGTAGCGGAAAGTCGCAGTGGTAGCTATTTCCGCTGGAAATAGCATTTCCGCAATTAGTGGAACGGCATGGCAGAGGCTTTCATTCCACTAGTTTCACTCCGCTACTTCCGCAGTTCTGCTAATTTCATTCCACTACTTCCACAGGCTTCACAAATAGCGGAAACATGCCATTTTCGCTACTTACGCCATTCTGCCAGCTCCACGAAATAGTGGAACTGCGGTTTTCCGACAGTTTCTGACAATTTCGTAATTTTTTCGATAGTTTTTGAATTTTCAGAATGTCAGCAGAATTAGCAGGATGTCGGCAGAAAAGCCGCGGTGTGGCGCAGGCAATTCCAAAATGGTGGAATGGTATCACGGCACAGTTACAGCTGTTGCCGCATCAGCCCTAATTGCTGGTGGAATTGTGGGAAGGTTCAGGTATTTTGGAGTAAGGTATGAAAGTTAATTAATAAGGTAGCGGGGGTCGTTGTCCCATATAGGCTTGAAATTGCCCTACTTGGTCTTTATCCCAATACAAAAAGTATGCTCCTTTGTCAGGGATCATGTAAGGTCATATTTCTAACAGCTATAAGTATTATAGCTAAACACTGGAAGGCGGCTGAGGAGCTCTCCATGGATGAGTTGTTTTACAAAATATGGTTTATCTTTACCATGGAGAGATTGCATGCTGATCTCCATAACAGGTTGCACGGTTTTGAAGAGACTTGGGCACCAATAATACTGGCCCTGGATAAGAAGAATATGGACAAAAAGGACTATCAAATGCTATTCGGGATTTAACCCAAGTGCAGGACCATCTCCAAAGAGTCAGTACTGAATTCCACTCCTTAAGGACACAGAATATGTGAGCTCTTGTTCTCTTTTGTTCTCTTTTGTTTTCTCTTTTACAGTTTGAATTTGTAAATTCGTAAAATCTGTTGACCAAACTGTAATCTTGATGAACTTTGTAAGAGGATTGTAAGTGATCTTTATATATGCATTTTTCTCAAACAATAAATACTTATAAAAAAAAAACACACCCAAAAAACATGTATGAAAAACATATAAAAGTAATAAAATAAACCCTAAACCCCACCCACCAACCATCTGCCTAGCCCCTTCACCTTGTCCAACCCAACAATATCCCAGCCCATCAAATACCTGGCCAAACAAAAAGGTCTTACATCTCTTCCAAAAGATAAGCAGGCTCATGCTTAGACAGATCTCCAAGGGGTGAGAGTTCCATAAGTGTGGAGAAGCCACCAAGAACACCTCTCTGAGTGCCCTCATACAAACTTTGCAGGCAATTGGTACTTGGTAGGGATGTGCGAACAGAATCGAGTTCAGAAATTTGGTTCGGTTCGAAAATCGAGTTTGGTTCGAAAGTTCGGTTCGGTCAACCAAACTATTCGAGTTCTGTTGAATTCTGAACTTCCAAACCGAATTCGTACATTCAAAACAATTTTTTTTTTACCTTCCGAACTGGTTTGGGTTGGACCGAACAGTTCAGCCGAATTCGAGTTTGGTTCGAAAATTCGGTTCGGTCGACCAAACTATTTGAGTTCGGTCTGAATTTTGAACTTCCGAACCACGTTCACACATTCCTGGTACTTTCAAGAGGTCACCTTCGGCTGACCTTAGAGACCACGATGGAACATAAGGGAAGAAGCGGTCATTCAGATATCTGGGGCCCAAGCCATTTAGTGCTTTGTTGGTCAAAACCTTGAATTGTGCCCGGAAAGCTAATGAAGACTCCAGAGTCCCAATGTAATGTGTTCCCAGTGAACCATCCATGACGGAAGCTAGACCAGCATGTTCTTCACCACCTGAAGCTTCTGAACAGTAATCAAGGGCAGCCCCACATAGAGCAAGCACATTGTAATACTCTAGCCTCGTGGTTATGAAAGCATGGAAGACAGTGGCCAAATAAGAGTCTGAAAGAAAAGATCACAGACTTTTCAACAAGTGAAGTTGATGAAAAGCACTCCTGGTCACTGCTGCAACCTGGTCATCCAGACATAGCAACAGATCCAGGACCACCCCAAGGCTGCTAACCTGAGTGACCAGAGGAAGGTGGAACTCATTAATAAGAGGGGTTCCTATATACCCCAGGTCACACAGCCATCCAACCATCACCACCTTGGTCTTGTCTGGATTCAACCTCAGTCAGCTCACCTGCATCCAGTCCCCAACAGAGTCAGATGAAAAGGAGATAGGGTGACATCAGTGTCCTGATGTCACTTCACTCCAAACCTCCTAACAATCTCACCCAGGGGACTCAGATACACCTTGAACAGGAATGGACACAAAATGGAACCCTGTGGAACCCCACAAGGGAACTCCAAAGGGGATGACAAGCCACTGTCCATTACCAGTCTCTGGGTTCTCCCATCCAGGAATAAGTGCAATCACTCAAAAGCAGTCCCTCACACCCCTGCCAGGTCCTGCAACCATGTCAAAAACACCCCAAGATCAAACATATTAAAGGCCGCCAAAATATCTAACAAAATCAACAGGGTACAATTTGCCCTGTTGATTACCAAGTGGAGATTGTAAACCAAGTCCACAAACTCAGTCTCAGTGGTATAACCAGGATGAAAACCTGACTGACATGGGTCCAAGAGTCCAATATCATTGAGATGCGCATGGAGCTGTAAGGTAATCACCAGTTCAATAACCTTCCCTAAAAAGTGAGGTTTAGAGACAGGCTGGTAGCTGGCAGGGGAGTCAACATCAAGAGATGATTTCTTGGGCAGGGGATGGATGGCCATAGTTTTGAGGCCATCAGGTACTCTGGCCTCCTGGATGGAGACACTGACAACCTCAGCCAGCAACGGCCTCAATGTCTCACACTAGCTTTCACCAGCCAGGACAGGCACAAAATTTTTCTTCTTTTCCAGCCCTAGTTATTAATGTATGAATAATTTATTTTAATTTATACATTTAATTTGATATCTTTTATATATTTAAGTTGTACCTTTTAATTTAATGTATCTCTTTTAATTTATATGCTGCCCAATTTATGTGGTTTGGAGAAGCCCTGGAAGGCATAGGGGAGACAGGGCAGGTAAGGCAGGATGCAGGGATGGGGTAGAGGCAATGTATAAAGGCCATCAGGGTAGGGGGAAGCTGGGGTGGGAGAGTAGATCCAGGGCAAGGTGAGAGGAGAGGCACAGCATGGGGGAAAGAAGCAGGAAGGCTGGAACATAAGACATGGGTAGGGATGTGTGAACAGAACGAGGTTTGGATGTTCGGCCATTCAGTTAGAACACCGAGTTCGGGTTCGGTCGTTCGGTTCGAAAACCAAGTTTGGGTTCTGTTGTTCGGTCCGGTTGAGTTTGGTCCCGCTGAATGTTCAGTGGAATTCGGACCTGCCACGAGCCTTGGGGCACTCCAGGGACCCCCAGGGGTGCCCGTGGTGGCATGGCAGGCTGTCAGACACCAAGCAGCAGCAGCAGCAGCAGCAGGGACCAGGAAGGCTTGGTGCTTGCAACCCTGGGTTGCCTGGGCATTGCAGGCTGGCAAGCCTCCAGTTCTGCTCACTCTATGCTGTCTGGGTTCTCCATTTCTAGTTGCCATCATGGCAGGGCGTGGCTTGCTGGCCACGTGAATCACCACCAGGCAAGACTACATGACCAATTTGCAGAAGAGTTGGTTGAGATCTGGCAAGTAGGATAGCAGCCTGGAATGCCAGGCCCCAGATGGGTGCCGTGCCAGCCACCCAAGCCCTGGCCAGGCCTCTTCCCTGCCTGGAACGTAGGCTCCAGAACCCTGATGGTGGGACCTGGGACTGGAGTGGCTGACTGTGATGCAGTGCAATGACAACTCGCCATGACCTGAATGATGGCCACAGAACCCTGAGGGTGGGTACAGGGACTAGAGTGACTGGCTTCTGGAAGCAGTGGAATGACAGCCCTCCCTGCCTGTAACGTAGGCCTCAGAACCTTGACGGTGGCTCCTGGGGCTGGAGTGGCTGGCTGTTTGTTGATGCAGTGGAATGATAGCTCCCCGTGAGCAGAATGACAGCCACAGAACCCTGAGGGTAGGTCCTGGGGCTGGAGTGGCTGGATTCTGGATGCAGTGGAATGACAGCCCTCTCTTCCTGGCGTGTAGGCCCCAGAACCCTGATGGTGGGTCCTGGGGCTGGAGTGGCTGGTTGTTTCTTGATGTGGTGGAATGATGGCTCCACATGAGTGTAATGATGGCCCCAGAACCCTGAGGGTGGGTCCTGGGACTAGAGTGGCAACTTCTGGATGAATTGAAATGTCAGCTCCCACATGGAGGGTCCTTATTCACTTACATCATGGCCCAGGGACAGCCGTCTCTGTTCCTGTTGGACACAGACAGCTATTTGGACTTAGAGGAGGTATCCAGTATCATCACTGAGGAACGTGAGGAAATAGCCAAGAGGAGCTTGCTTGCAGGCTGGCTGGCATGGGGCATGGCTGGCTGGCATAGCTGGCTGGCAGCAGCAGAGGCCCGGCCAAGGCTTGGTGGCTGGAAACATCCCCACTCGGCCAGGTGTTGCAGGCTTGGCTCATACTCAACAGAACTCAAGAAGTTCTAATGCCAATGGGTCAAGCCTTGCCCGGTGGTGAATCATGTTGACACCCAGTATCAGACATTGGATTGCCTGCTCTCAGAACCCGTGGCACAGCAGAGGGGGCATTGGCAGCAGCAACAGACATTGGATTGCCTAGTATCAGAAACCATGCCACATCAGAGGCGGCACTGGCAGCAGTGGCAGACATTGGATTGCCAGGGCACAATATCTGTGTCACAGCAGACAGAAGAAGCAGGATTTGCCTGTGCACAGCACCCATGGATGGTAGGAGCCAGGATGGTAGGATTTGCCAAGGAAGAGCTTCCATACAGCAGCAGATGTCAGCAGCAGGATTGCTTGGGCACATTTGGATTGGCCAGGGAAGAGCACCCATGGACCAGCAGATAGCAGCAGCGGGATTACCAGGCCAGTGGGGCACATCACCAAGGGTTTCCAGGGAAGGCAGACAGCCACCTTGGTATGAGAGGCAGGCAGGCTGGGGCAGGGTTCGAACTTTGCCCACATGGTGGGCAGACAGGCAGTGTGGCATGAGCAGAAGGGAGGCAGACTGAGGCAGGCTTTGAGCTTTGCCCACAGGGCGGGCAGACATGTGCAGAAGGCAGGCAGACTAAGACAGGCAGACTGAACTTTGAAGTTTGCAACCTGGCAGGGCACTCAGATAGACTGACAAAGGCTGTGCAATGTCATTTTCGTTATTGTCAATATCGATACTGATACCAATTTCAAAGATTTTATTTTTGTTATTGGTATCGGTATCAATATTGTTTGGTCCCGTAATTGCGCCGGAAACCAGAAACAGTATTTTGATTGCGTGTGTTCTCATGATGTCTGGCTTGTGTGAAAGGTGTAGTGATTGTGAGCTTTTGTGTGTGTGTGTGTGTGTGTGTGTGTGTGTGTTGTGGCTGTGAAGTTTGATTTGGTTGAGGTTCGTTTGGTTGAGTTGGTTTGGTTGGTTGAGTTGGTTTGGTTGAGAAGATGGAGGATAAAAAAGAAAAATGATGAGGAAGGTGAAGGTGGAGGTGGAGGAGGAAGAGGCCCAGTCTGGACTATCTGAGGTGGTGGAGGTTGGCTCCTCGCCAGAGGACAAAGAGGGCACAGGAGGTGCCACTGCTGCCAGGGTTGTAAAATGTATTTTTGTTTATTGTTCCATATAACTTTGAGGACAAGAAGAATACTATCCTTTAGAGCGAGCTCACTGGTGTGCGGGTGACTGGGTGGGTGGTGGCCACCAGTCAGGCACAAATGGTGGGCATCAGCAGGTGGCAGTGGATGGGCAGGATTTGCACGTGTCTTATTTCTGGGTCCGTCAGAGAGAGAGAGAGAGAGAGAGAGAGAGAGAGAGAGAGAGTGGGGTGGGCTCTCCCAGCAGTCAGGCATGAGCCGAAGCACCCACCCAGGCACATGCCAGTCAGAGTCTCTAATTGCCATCCCTAGCACCCCAAGAAGGGCAGGATTTGCACGTGTCTTATTTATGGGTCTGCCAGAGAGAGAGAGAATGGGGGGGCTCTTCCAACAGCCAGGCATGAGCCGTAGCACCCACCCAGACACGTGCCAGCCAGGTTCTCTAATTGCCACACCGCACCTCAAGAAGGGCAGGATTTGCACGTGTCTTATTTATGGGTCTGAGAGAGAGAAGGGGGGTGTCTCTTGCAGCAGCAGCCGCAGTAGCAGCAGCAGCAGCAGCAGCAGCAGCCAGAGTCTCAATTTGCAGACACTACAGCACCACAGGTGGTGGTGGTGTATGTGGGAGAAAGGGAAAGAGGCAAGTAGACAGCACTGCAGCAGCACCATCCAATTGGTGTGGGAGAATAGGTATTGCTCTTGGAAGGACTAGAAGCATCACCATAAATGCATGATATTATTTAGGTGTAGTTTATGTGTTCCTGTTTCAGAGAAGGTGATGATGATGCTGCTGCTGCTGTCAGGCCCAGAACCCCATCACAGTGGAGGTCGCAGTTGCAGGAGCCAACATAAACCAGGCCGCCGAGGTCCACGGTCTGGCAGTACTTCTATATCCCCAAGGCCAGATTCACAGAATGCAAGGTAAGACACGGGGGCTGGAACAATAGGGAATGGATTGCCCTATGACCTGTTAGGAAGTCCACCACAGGGAGAGATATTGGCCAGCCACCCACTTGTGCAGACAGGATGAAGACAGGGCTTGGTAGACCATTGGTCTGATACAGTATGGCACTTCTTATGTTCCTATCTTTTTATGTTCTTTAGATCTGCAACAAAAAAATAAAATGGGGGACATAGGGGACCACATCAGGGCTCATCGCCCATGTGGAGAAAGTCCACCAACTCAAGGTGGTGCGTGGTCCTTCTTGGGCTGGAATATGCAGTGGTAGTAGGGACTCCAGGGAGGAACAGCTCACTCAAGAAGGGGGGAAGGCCTGGCAGAAGCACTGCCAGGCCATCACAGCTCTTCCCCCTCCAGCTCTGCTGAGGAGTCTCCACCCCCCCCGGGAGGAGATCCACGAGGCAAGGGCCTTTTGGGCACAGCTGGAGAGGCCCACAAACAAATATATTGACGGGCTAAGGGTCCAAGCCCGCACCATGGAGGACCGGCTGGTGGAAAGGTTCAAGGCACTCCAAGTGAGGAAGTGCAAGGCGGAGGCGTACACCTCCGCACTGACACAGACAGCAGAGGCGACTAGGAGGGGCAGGGCTTCTGTCTGTGTGGGTGTGCCATAGGGAGAGAGAGGCAGTGGCAGTCTGGCAGAGGCAGAATCAGGCATCGGCAGGTGCACTGTCCACTCTCACAGAGATATAGCCACATTGGGGGAAGACTTGGGAAGCCATGTTGTGATATATAATACTTGGTTACATTTGTCGGTGGGTCCCTTTGAAGCCCTGAAGTGGAGAGGTGTGTTCAGGTCATAGAAAAATCACCCTGGGATGGGACAGACTTGCAGACATTGCCATAGGTAGAGCAGCCAGTCAGGGATATCATATTTCCTGTGAGGGGGTGCCAGAGAGAAAGAGAGAGAGGCTCTTTGGTGGCAGGAACCAGGTGTCTGGTGGGGAGAGGGGCTATTTCAGCTGCTGTAGCAGGGATCAGCTGGTAACTGCGGAGGAGTATGCTGGCAGGGGGGCAGGCTGGCAGGGGGGCAGACTGACGGGCGGGCGGCGGTGGCCACTGGCCAGTCAGGCACAAACAGCAGAAGTACCCAGATGATGGTTCTTGGGACTGAATTGACTGCTTCTGGATGCTGTGGAATGGAATGACACCCCCCCGTGACTGGAATTATGGTTCCAGAATCTTGATGATAGTTTCTGGGACTGGCATGACTGCTTCAGGTACAGTGGAATGACAGCCCATGGAAGTTGAATGATGACCCTAGAATTAGAGCTTGGTTGGGCACACTTCATTCAATCATGCGATAGGTGGTAGCTGGTACAGGAACACACACATTAAGGCACATATAATAAGTTGTGTGTTGTTTCTATCTCATTCTTGTAGGTTTTCTGCTGGATGTGGGCATTGAGAATGAGCACAGATGAGAGCTCTCACTGGTTCTGGCAGGTGCCAGCTTGAGCTGGATACACCTCTCCCCCTCCATCCCCATCTCTCTCATTCTAGCGGGGAGCCTCTGTCTCTCTCCATCTCTCTCTCTCTCTCTGTCCATATATTGCAGGTGACAACATGGGTAGGATCGTGTCTGCCTCTCCTTCTAGCAGTGGGGAGATTTTTTCTCTCTCTCTCTGTTGTCATGAGCAGCAGGTTGCTACCTCATAAATAAAGGTTCCTTGTCCTGGCTCTCATCATTGTCACCATGTCACCCTGTGTTCCATCCCTGCATGGACTTGTCTTATATCCCTAAAAAGGGTTAGATGAAACTGTCACTCTGAAAGGAAGAGTGCTTCTTAGCCTAGAGAGGAACTTGAGGCCATCAGGACAGGCATGCCATGGTGGTGGGCAATTGCTTGGGCATGAGCAGCAGGTTGCTACCTCATAAAGAAAACGTGGAATGACAGCTCCCTGTGAGTGGAATGTTGACCACAGAACCCTGAAGGTGGAGTGGCCACTTCTGGATGATGTGGATGGACAGCACTCCCTGCCTGGAATGTAAGCTCCAGAACCCTGATGTTAGGTCCTGGGGCTGGAGTGGCTGGCTGTGATGCACTACAATGACAGCTCGCTATGAGCCGAATGATGGCCCCAGAACCCTGAGGGTGGGTACGGGGACTAGAGTGACTGGCTTCTGGATGCAGTGGAACGACAGCCCTCCCTGCCTGTAACGTAGGCCCCAGAACCTTCACAGTGGCTCCTGGGGCTGGAGTGGCTGGCTGTTTGTTGATGCAGTGGAATGACAGCTCCCCATGAGCAGAATGATGGCCCCAGAACGCTGAGGGTAGGTCCTAGAGCTAGAGTGGCAGCTTCAGGATGACGTGGATGGACAGCCCTCCCTTCCTGGAATGTAGGCCCAAGAACCCTGATGGTGGGCTGGAGTGGCATTGGTGGAGCAGTGGCAGAGGCTTGGCCAGGGCTTGGGGACCGGCACCCTTGCTTGGATGGGCATTGCAGGCTTGGGTCGTACTCAGCCAAACTAAAGAAGCTCTTTTTCAAATTGGGCAAACCTTGCCTGGTGGTGAGTTTCATGTTCACCCAGCCCCCGGCTGACGGCACACTCATCCAAGCTATGGCCATCCACAAGATTGAGGAGTAAATGGCTGATATGCATTACCAGAAGTAGCAGCAGTCATTGGATTGATGCAGCACAGAACCCTTGGCACAGACAGCAGAGGCAGCATTGGCAGTAGCAGAGGACATTGGATTGCCAGGGCACAGAACCCATGGCACAGAACACCACCAGGCAAGGTTTGCCCACAGACAGCAGAGGCAGCATTGGCAGCAGCAGAGGACATTAGATTGCCAAGGCACAGAACCCATGGCACAGACAGCAGAGGCGGCATTGGCAGCAGCAGAGGACATTGGATTACCCGGGCACAGAACCCTTGGCACAGACAGCAGAGGCAACATTGGCAGCAGCAGAGGACATTGGATTGCCAGGGCACAGAACCCTTGGCACAGATGTCATGTATTTCCTATTATAAACATATATTTTTGGCCATATGTGTTTTTAACGTATTAACTTTGAGTTTTTATATGTTAAATTTTTGTTTTAAAGTATTGGATTAGTGTTTTGAAGTATTGATTTCTAAAATCAACTTCTGTGATTAGATTGGATTCAAGCTGAAGTCTCCAGCTACATTCTAATGAGCTTTTTTCAAAACTTCCCAAATGAACTTTTGCAAAGGAAACAAAGACACCTAGCCAGGAGTTAGAAGGCCATAAAGAGGCCCTCTGTCCAAGCCTAGTCTAGGTGTCTGGAATCTTATCTCTAAGTCTCTAAATGACAAATGGTACTATTCATAAAACTTCTCCAAACTGAGAAGGAGTCTTTTGTTAGTTTTTTCTAGCTAACCTATCTATTTAATTAATAGTTGAAATAACTTTAGGATCTGCTTATTCTCTCTGTAATCTAACAATTATCTTTGATAAAAATATTAGGTATTCCAAACCTTGAAGGAAGTCTAACACTGTTTGGTTTCTTTAAGAGAGCCAATTAGAATCCAGTGTAGCTGATGTCAGCATGACACTGCTCAGGAAATGTGAGTCTCCTAGCAGGCAACTTTAAAAAGAGAGATACAACCAAACTTTTTTCAGACTGAAAATTCCACATGTTTGGATTTCTTTCTCACTTAACATCTTGGCAGACAAAGGGAAGGACTGGGAAAGAATGTAATGTATGATTCTTGATATCTTTGAGCCAATGAACGGTGCATGTTAAGCTTTTACAAGCTTTTTCTTAAAATAGAAATGTTTTAAGATCATGTAACTTTGATTGGCTACCAATACCATTCTATGTAAGCTACTGATATTCTCTATTTATATTTAAGTAAACTATGCATATATTTTTATATTCTAAAATTCTCATGTTCCCTTATTTATAAATGTATTGTCATTTTACAATACTTGCTTTGCTAACTTGGCCTCAAAGTAAAGTGTAAAACTCATTTTATACAATTAGGAGAAAAAGGCCCAAACTAGTATGATTAGTTCAGCTGGAAAACTAAGCCTTCTTTCCTTTTTATAAAAAGAGTATCGAGATGTGACAGACAGCAGAGGCAGCATTGGCAGCAGCAGCGGACATTGGATTGCCTGGGCAGAGAACCAAAGCAGAGGTGGCATTGGCAGCATCAGAGGACATTGGATTTCCTGGACACAGACCCCGTGGCACAGAAAACAGAGGCGGCATTGGCAGCAGCAGCAGCCATTGGATTGCTCAGTAGCAGAACCTATGGCACAGACAGCAGAGGCAGCATTGGCAGCAGCAGCGGACATTGGATTGCCCAGGCAGAGAACCACAACAGAGGTGGCATTGGCAGCAGCAGAGGACATTGGATTACCCGGGCACAGAACCTTTGGCACAGACATCAGAGGCAGCATTGGCAGCAGCATATGACATTGGATTTCCAGTGCACAGAACCCTTGGCACAGAAAACAGAGGCGGCTTTAGCAGCAGCAGAGAAAATTGGATTCCTAGGGCACAGAACTCGTGGCACAGACAGCAGAGGCAGCATTGGCAGCAGCAGCAGCAGACATTGGATTGCCCAGGCAGAGAACCACAGCAGAGGTGGCATTGGCAGCAGCAGAGGACATTGGATTACCTGGGCACAGAACCTTTGGCACAGACAGCAGAGGCAGCATTTGCAGTAGCAGAGGACATTGGATTACCTGAGCACAGAACCCTTGGCACATACAGTAGAGGCAGCATTGGCAGCAGCAGAGAACATTGGATTGCCAGGGCACAGAATCCTTGGCACAGAAGCAGAAGTGGCAGCATTGGCAGCAGCAGATGACATTGGATTGCCAGGGCACAGAACCATTGGAGCAGCAGAGATGGCAGCAGCAGGATTTGCCTGTGTGCAGCACCCATGGAGCCAAGATGGTAGGATTTGCAAGGGGAGAGCTCCCATACAGCAGCAGATGGCAGCAGCAGGATTTCATAGGCATGTTTGGATTTGTCAGGGCCAAGCACCCATGAACCAGCAAACAGGATTGATGCCTGCATGAAGAACTAAATAAGGCTTCCGTGTCATCAGTGCAAACTTCAGGTTTAACTAATGTGTAATCATGAAGGGCCATTTGTTATTTTGAAAGATGAGGTTCTCTCTTATTGTAAATTTAAATGGCCAGTGTTCCTTAATTCTGTCTCAGACCGCTTTTAGATGAGTAGCTGTACTTACCAGCTTGAAGAAAGTGCTTCCTGAAAAGTCACATGGGGTGCGTTTAGACTCACCAGAAGTAGTCGGTCACAATAGGAATCGTGGCTTGTGCGGTCTCTTTGAAGCCATATTTGGAAAGCCTCTATATCGAGGTTTTCCAAATACAGCTTCAAAGAGACCACACGAGCCTTGATATCAATATTTAGGTTTTCCAAATATGGCTTCAAAGAGACTGAGCAAACCACAATTGCTATGGCTGCCGACTGCTAAATGCACCCCATTCAGATTTTCAGGAAGCGCTTCCTTTAAGCCAGTAAGTCCAGCTGCTCATTTAAAAGCAATCTAAGGCAATGCAACTAAACAGATCTGGTTTTCTTCTAAAGGATATTATAATGTTTTTGTAGTACAGTACTGGAATTCCTGGTTTCTTGATTTTGCATTTCATTAGTAATTGTAATTTCAGAAGAGAAATATTTGAAACAAATGCTGTAATTCTAATTAGGAGTTGAATACTGTGCTTCCCCTTCCACCGTTCTTTGATTATTAGGAGCCTATGGAAGTTTCTGCTGCATCATACTGGGTGAAAACACAAACAATGGTGGCGTGCTGCCATCACAAACCCCTCTGGACCGGTAAGCCACTGGCAACCTGATCAGGATTCGGTCTAGCAGTAGAACAAATGTCCATGTGAACAGGCTGGGCCCTGCCCCCATGCTGTGTCCAGCAGCATGAGTCCCCCATGACAGGCAGAAATCGTGGCCAATGATGACTACAATGGTTGCTGGTCATGATGGCTACTTCAGGCCGGACTGGGAACAGGGGGCTACTACACGGGATAGCCTGCTTTGACCTGGTTGGGTGGGCAATTTCGCAGGTGTGTTGGCAGCTAGCCTGGGGTTGTGATCCCGGAGATCTCCAGGATTACAGCCTGGGCTACCTGCCAAAATGCCTGGAAGAATATGGAAATGGAAATATGAAAGCATCTTGATTATCCCCAACAAACATGATGATGGTCCATTAGCCAAAACCGGTCTAAGCAGGCTACCATCATGTTTGTTAACACCCATTGGTGTTCTGGCAGGATGGCATGAGGAAGCAACCCCTCTCTATAGTATGATCCTTTTTTAGATAGGAAGATAGGTGCATATAGTTGCATGTCAAAATAAGTATGTAGTGAACCTGTCACATCTACACTACCCAAATCAAAATGGTGGTTCAGGTAATAACCAGTACCTGTTTGCACTCTGTTGAGTAACTATTTTGGTTATTCTGTTTCCCCCTTTTTTTTTTTTTGTTATTCTGATATTTTGGTGATTTTGGTTTTTCGGTTACATTATTTTGGCAATACTTGCACTACTGGACATGTGCATTTGCTGAAAAAAGGCCTCACTAAAATACAAAAATGACCAAAATACTAAAATAACTGAACTAACGAGGGATGTGCGAACAGATCGCGGTTCAGATTCAGTTGTTCGGTCCAGTAGTTCGGGTTCGGTAGTTCAGTTCGGTAGAGTTCGGTTGGATTCAGGCATTCGGGAAAAGGTATCACGTGATCCCGTGATCATGTTGGAAACTGGAAATTCGAGTGCATGTGGAGCTGTGTGGCGAGAGAGTGTGTGTGTGTTGTGGCTGGGTGTTTGGCATGTTTTGGTTGTGTTTGTGTTGGACTGTGTGTTGGTTTCAGTTTGACTGTTGGTTTGGCTGGTTGGAGAGTGTTGGTGTCAGTGGGGGAAGGGGAAAGGGTCGCCATTCGGCCATGCACTCTCACTCAACTGGCACCTACTTAAGCGCATAATATAAACTCACCCAAGGTGAAGCTCTCCCCAAAAAACAGGGGCTCCCTAATTAGAGGGTTTGTAAAATAGACAGTATGGATTCGCATTTAGAAGGTTTGTTTACCTTTTTTAAAGGGAATTAGTTGTTCACATCGCTGATACTGGTGTGGGGAGCCAGCAGGGGTCTGGAAGTAAAAACAGGCAGTTGATAGCCCTCTGCTAGATTTTCACAGCCTACTGATTAGCAGTTGTGGATTGGATAGCAAGAAACCTGAGCTCTGACCAACCCTCTATAAGAATGGCAAACATAAGACAGATGACTCATTAAATCACCAAGTCACAGGAGGAAACGGAGGGAAACTCAGCAGGGAAAGGAAAAAGGCTTGTTGAACTCTTGCCTCCTTTTCAAGTACGGTAAGCCTTTTTCTTTTAAGGAACTCAGAGATATATATAAATTAATGGAACCTAAAAATCTGTATTCCATTCACAGGAAACATTTGTCACAAAGGAGAGGAATGTTTTAAAACACCTCCCTGTGTTTTGGAACAGAAGGTTTTTCCCTTTACATGGGAAAGAGTTGGTCTGTTTTTTGGGGAAAGCTTCACCTTGGGTGAGTTTATATTATGCGCTTAAGTAGGTGCCTTTAGGGAAGGTTAGTACCCTTATAAGGAATCATCCCTAAGTAGATATAAAGTCTGTAAAAAAATATCTTTTCTGGCGGGGGGGAGTTTTTTACAGTATTTAAATATGCTTTAGCCCCAGAAATGTAGAAGAAGTAAGTGAGCTATTGCAGGTAACTAATACAAGTATAATTAACTTTTCAAAAAGTCATAAAGGATCCTTCCGGATTTTTCTAATAGGAAAAAATATGTATGTATTATGTCTTCTATACAGCAAAATATACCACAGGAACAGTTGTTTTTGTGATACCAAATTCCATGCAGCAGAGATTTCTGTGATACCATTAGAAGAAATACCCCTGAAGAAGCTACTTTCAAGGAAACGTTGGGTAATTTAGCTCTGAGTTGTGAGCTTAATAATTGTTATTTACATAGCCTCTGTGTAGGCTTTCCATCTCTGGAAGAATTGTGAAAAACCCAGTGTAAATTATTGATATTAGTTGGATGTACTCATTTTCTGCGCAATTACATTTGTGGAATTGTATTTGTATCCATTGTGATCTCTGTACAAAAGCACTTTGTTACATACTTATTGTGCTAGTTCCTCTTTAGTTTTGACTATATCTCCAAGTAATTATCTGTCATTTATAGAACCACATAGATATTTTTACAACAGATTTGTGGATTGTGTATTAAATAATGTTATTTTTAACAATTAGAGACTGATAGCAGTTTTTTCACCATTTAAAATATCTTTTTATAATTTGAGCAGGGAACTTTTTCTGCATTAGGTGTGGTTAGTAGTTGTTGTTTTGTTATAGGTTGATACTACACCTGTATACCTGTACGTTGTAATTAACCCCGATATGTGTTACCAGCAGGGTCTCATCTTGCAGAGAGTCCCCCAGGAGGGGCAGGGCTTGTGTCTGTGTGGGTGTGCCAGAGAAAAAGAGAGACAGGATCTCTTAGCAGCAGGAATCCACAGGTGGTTGGGGAGGAGTAGGCTGGTGGGCCGGCAGGCTTGCAGGCGGGCGACGGTTGCTGCTGGCCAGTCAGGCATGAGCAGCGGCAGCACCCAGAATGGAATGACAGCCCCCCGTGACAGGAATGATGGTCCCAGAATCTCGTTGATGGTTCCTGGTATGGGCAGGAATGACTGCTTCAGGTACAGTGGAATGACAGCCTATGGGAGCTGAATGATGTCCCTAGAAGTAGTGCATGGTTGGGCACACTTCATTCAATCATGCAGGTAGGTAGGTATAGGTAGGTATCATGCAGGTAGGTATAGAAATGCATACAGGCAGGCACATAATAAGTTCCACATTTTGTTATATTCCATCTCATTTTGGTATGCTTTTGCTGCCGCTCTTCCTGGTTCTGGCAGGTGGCAGCTTGAGCTGGCCTCCCATCCACCCCATCACTCTCGTTCTAGTGGGGAGCCTCTCTCTCTCTCCCTCTGGCCATACAGTGCAGGTGACAGCATGGGTGGGATCGTGTCTGTCTCTCCTTCTGGTGGTGGGAAGACTCTCTCTCTCTCTCTCTCTCTCTCTCTCTTTCTCTCTCTCTCTCCAGCAACCTGGGTGGGCAGACAGGTACCTTGGCATGAGAGATAGGAAGGTGGTGTTGTGGATTTCTCCTCTAGATCCACTGGGTTCGGGTGGGCTCACCAATTCGAGGCTGTACACAGAGTCTGGGTAACTATCATTAGTTTATTCAGCATGCAACGCGTTGGGCAGACACTGCAAAGGAGTGATGCCCCCTTGGGACAGTTCAGCAAGCTTTTATGCAAAACTGTGCTTCACACATGCGCATATACAGTTATCTAGCTGGGTTTTTCCACTTGCCAACTCATCATGACTTTTCCTCTAATTAAGACAGTACATTTGATTACACCCCTAGCTGCTCAAGTTATCTGCTCCCTGCATTCCATTCTACTCCCAGGCCCATTCTGCTCATTCTTATCAGTAATGTTCCTTCTTGCTGACACATAGCACACTTTATAACTGTCTAGTTGGTCTTCTGTATTTTTTGCACCTCAAGTCCTCCCTTTTGATGCCCCTTTAGGTCATCCTAAAGGGCATCACCACAATCTGGTCCTGAGTCCCCATGGGCCTATGAGGGATCCCTTGGCCGGGGGCCGCAGAGGGGCTGTAAGAGTGGCGTAAGCTGGGCTGGGGTTTATGCTGACCATCTGTGTCACCTTTTTGGGGGAGCTAGAGGAACAGCTCTTTGCAATGATCAGCCACAAGCATTTCCAAGCACACAGGCATATAACAATGATTACAAGCACAATAAAGACAGGTTGCAACATATGCAAAAGCCAAGAAGGGAGGCCCCAGCCACTAAACCATGAGTCAAAAGGGCTTGTTTCTTGTTTCATGCCCTCAACCAGGTCCCTAAGCTCCTT
>QEPC01009674.1:979816-990026 GCA_003113815.1 Sphenodon punctatus
CAGACACTGCAAAGGAGTGCTGCCCCCTTGGGACAGTTCAGCAAGCTTTTATACAAAAATGCAAAACTGTGCTTCACACATGCGCATATACAGTTATCTAGCTGGGTTTTTCCACTTGCCAACTCATCATGACTTTTCCTCTAATTAAGACAGTACATTTGGTTACACCCCTAGCTGCTCAAGTTATCTGCTCCCTGCATTCCATTCTACTCCCAGGCCCATTCTGCTCATTCTTATCAGTAATGTTCCTTCTTGCTGACACATAGCACACTTTATAACTGTCTAGCTGGTCTTCTGTATTTTTCCACCTCAGTGCGCTGAGGCAGGCTTTGAGCTTGGCGGCAAACTGGGGTACAGAACCCTTGGCACAGACAGCATGTAGGTCTGGGGGCCATTGGCACTAGCAGCAGGAGACATTGGTTGCCAGGGTACAGAACTGTTGGCACAGATAGCATTTAGGCCTGGGGGCCATTGGCAGCAGCAGCCAGTGAGTTGCTGGGGTACAGAACCCTTGGCACAGACAGCATATAGGTCCAGGGGCCATTGGCAGCAGCAGTCAGTGGGTTGCCAGGGTACAGAACCCTTGGAACAGACAACATATAGGCCTTGGGGCTATTGGCACTAGCAGCAGCAGACAGTGGGTTGCCTGGGTACAGAATGCCAGGGACATTGGTAGCCCTGTAGGAACATCGGAAGCAGCATCACCTGCTCCAGCATCAGCACCAGCAGAGACAGACACAGCCTCAAATCTTGTAGGCCTTCCAGTGCCCTGTGTGGCAGTGGAGGAGGGCACTGTCAGGAGGCGCCACTGAGCTGCTGAAGCCTGTTGCCCTAAAGCAGGCCTGCTGAGTTTGGGGCATGGCGATGTGATCGGGCTACTGCTGCTGCCTGCTGATGCTCCTCTGGCACGGCCCCTTCTGCCTCCGTCACATGCCCCATTGCCTCCCCTATGGGCAGCAGACTGGCCTCTCCTTCCCTTCTCCATTTCTCCTTCCAAAATAATGTTTTTATATTTCATTTTATTTTTTTATTTCATTTTTTTATCGTATATTATGTCTATCTATCTCTACACTAAATCTAACTGCTATTAACTATTCTCAAACCTATTGAACTAAATGGAATATCCTAATAATTAACTACAAAGACCTTTTCTTATAAAAATACTGTATCTCTATCTGTCTCTATAACTAAGCTAACTACTATGTATATCTATCTAGTAACTATCTATCTATTAACTATCTATCTATATATACAATATTACACAGGGGGAAACACAAAGAACACAGGGAAGGGTATAAAACTAAAATAAAAATCAATCTAATAATAATCCTTCTCTAAATAAATCCAAAACTTAAAACAGGGGGAGGGAATAATCAGGGATGGAATAAGAGGGAGAGGGAAAGGATTCAATAGAGGGGGGAGGGAGGGAGGAAGATTGAACACAGGGAACACAGGGAGGTGTAAACACAAAAAAAATAACACCTACGTCTATCTAATATAACCTAAATAAATGATAATATGGAGGTAAATGTGTTGGATGGGTGAAATAGGAGGAGGTCGGCAATGAATTGGGGAGCTGGGAACTGCTGGGAGAGGGTGCCTTCTGAAACACTTCCTGTTCAGGAACAGTGACTAGCTCAAAAGGTGTTGGCAGGGGCGAGGGCAATGAGTTTCGTTACTTGCTGCGCCCGCCTCAACGCAAGTCCCATTGGCTCCATGTAGCCTAGCCCATGGCCAATCACAGACTGTGAAGCCAGTGGTCTAAGGAGAAAAGGGATGGTAACTGGGCAGGCTGGCTGCTACTCCAAGCCTCTCCGCCCCTGGTGCCTGGAAGTCTGCTCCTCAGCTGACCTCCCCCCTCCCTGCCTATGTCAGGTAGTGGGTCACCAACTGGCTGTGGTCACGTTTCCACCGCCCGAACCACCCGAACGCGATCCAAACTGACTGAACTGTTTGGTCATTTCAGAGTTGGGAATCAGGTTCGGTTTGGTAGGTTTGGGTTCGGGTTCAGTCATCCGAACAGGCCGAGTTCAGACCAAACTCCAAACTTCCGAACCACGTTGACCCATCCCTAGAACTAACCTCTACCTCTGCAACAAAATGAAATACTTCCCAAAATGGATATGTGAGTAGAGCTGAAACACGCACTTAAAATAGTACCCGTGGGTAATACTCATGTTTTCAAGTACTGCATCGAGAACGTGGTGGCCTACCAAGGTACGAATTGGGTATCTGGATATTTTTAAAATCTGTAATTTCTAGTACCCATTTTTGGGTTTTCCAATTACCAATTGGTAGATTGCATAAAAAAACCCAAAGAATTGGTACAGGAAACAAAAAACAAAAAAATTGGACAGGAAGTCAAAAATTGGAATCAGACGTTTACTTTCCAGGACCAGAAGTCAACTTTCCACAATGAAACCCAGAAAAACAGTGTCAAAAGTTGACATTCTCGAATTTGAAGTCAACATTCTGGGACATCGGGTACCCAAACTGGGTCAAAATCAGGTATCTATTGGTACCTGATGTTGTTGGGTTAATTTGAGTAGCAGAAATTTCTTAGGTAAACCTGTTTTTGTGGGTATTAGTTTCAGCTATAGTGAATATTCATCTTAGCCACGGAAAGTACTCTGTGAATAATACTAGCAAATAATTAACCCACTACTCATTCCCATTCTATTTTCAAGGAAGTCAATCAACTGTCTCCCAAGAGCAACCATTCCCCTCTGAATTGACTTTCAACAAGAATTGGAACTTTGCTGGCTAGGAATATGGTAGTTTGGGAACCCTCTACTGAAGTGTCCTGTTTTCTGAGGGTCAGAAGTAGAGGTGTGCATTAGGGATCCATGCCATTATTTGTTTTCATTTTTCATTTTTTTAATTTAAATCTTTCATTTTTGTTTTTGTAAATATCAAAATTTCATTTTTGTTTTTGCTTTCTTTAACATGGAAGTATTGTACCTACAATGTGCACCAAATTTCAGAAAGATTGCATAAACGAATCTGATTTTATAAGAAGTTGAATTACGTTATTTTGCAAAATTCTGCATATACATTCCTGGCTGTAACTTCTTTGTCTCCCATAAAATGTTGATGAAACATGTCAAGTTTATACCTCTCCCCACGTTTACTATATATGCCAATGTTCAGAAGGATTGGATAAAGAGTCCTGGTGGTATAAGTAATTACGTATACATGTATGTCTGACTGTAACATCTTTGTAGTCCAAACAGGGTACAAGAAATTCAGAAGAGCTGTATCTTACACCTTTAGAATCATCTCTGCCAAATATTGGAAAGATGTGATAAGGGGTCCCAATTTTGTATGCCTGCACAGCATATGCAGAGAATGAGCCTATACCAGGAATTCACTGAGGTATATGATCTTTTTTTGTGATGCCAATTGGTCAGCAGATATGTCAACCAAATATCCTCATTCTGTGCTGTGACCATCCCAACCTATTTCCCTGACTTGTTACTGGGAAGTTGGAATCATCTGTTTTGGAAATAGCCAATAGAGATTCTCTAATGTCCTCTGTCACAGCGCTGCAGGATGTGATTGTGATAATAATTGGCCAGCCTGGACGTATAAACTATGTCTCCTGATTGCTGGGATGCTATCCCCAAAGTCCCAGCTATGTCCCATCTATGTCTACGTCAGGGCTGTCTTTTAATATACCCGCCTTGAAGTCACCACCCATTGGTCCTGTAAAGCTGGAAGCATGCAGTAATTGGCCAGTGAATGTGTCTGTCAGTCTTTTGGTTTGATCCCCATCTTCCCTCCTACAGTATCCCTCCCCCTGTTGTGCCAGGTGCCTACTTCTAACTGGCACTGCATGTGCTGCTATTTATCTGAATAATGGTCTTCAAGGGGACAACTTCAGTTGCTTATAAAATTGGGTCCCTTTATCAAATTGTACTGTAGTTTGGCAAAGATTACAGAAAAGGTGTGAGATACATTCCTACCAAATGTCTTGTAAACAGGATTGAAAATTTAAAAAGTTACAACTGGAAATGCATTTTCAAGTTAGTGCCTTATAATATCTGTACCCTTTGTCCAATCTTTCTGAAATTTGGCAGGATTGGTACTCTTAGGGAGGGACATAATCTTCCCAGGTTTCATGCAAATTGGATGAAAAATAAAGAAATTGTAGTACAGAATGTGTGTGCATCTTTTCTTAAAATTACAACATTCAATTGCTTATAAAATCGGTCCCCTTTATCCAATCTTTCCCTAAATTTAATCAGAATTGAATAAGAAACAAAAAAAGGATATTCATTTTTGTTTTTATTATTAATACTTTCCATTTTCATTATTACAATAATGAAAATAGATTGCACTCCCCTAGGCTGCCATATTCTACCCAGAATCTGTCCAGCATGTACATTGTTAGACCTTAACTGTTACTTTTGTTACATATGCTTCCAGTTTGAGACTGGCTTGACTGGTTTTCCTATGGACCTGTTAATTAAGATTACCACCTCACCATGTTTTTTTTACCTCAGCTTTAGTGCTAGGCAATGGACTTGAAAAAAAAAAAAATTAAAAAAATCATATACATTTGAATAAACAAATGCATGTGAAATCATGCATTAACCAGCTGTTGTTTTTCTGGGATGGGTGACAACATTAGTTTAGTGACCAAGGTTATTTTGATCCAGTTGTGTCTGGGTTGTACTTTCTATATATTATTGGTTTTCTAAGCAGAAAATAATACATTAGGAACAACTGGTAGTTTCCAATGGGAAACAGAAGGCTAGGAAGCTATGTAGAGTTCTCCACAAGATTGGGATTTATTTTCATTCTGTTTTCTAAAGGCCCATGTCTTTTGGAGACTTTCTCCCATCCCTCTCTAGAGCACTCACTGTGTTTAATCCTGCAAAGTAACGAGTGTTTTAGCCTGGTCCAACAAAGCACTAAGCACATGCTTAACTTCAAACAGACAATAGCTTGCCTGATGGGAACACACACTTCAAGTTACTTACAATGTGCCTACACCATCCCTGAAAAATGACTATCTGAACTGCTTTTAAAGGCCTCCAGTGAGGAGGCCTCCACAACCTCCTTTTGTAAATTATTCCATTGTCTAACTGTTCTGATAGTTAGAAACTTCTTACTAATGTTTAGCTTAAAGTCTTTTGCCTTTAATTTGATCCTATTACCTTTAGTCCTGTCCTCAATGACTGGAGAGGAGAACATCTGGGCACCATTTTGCTTATATCAGCCTTTTACTTATTTTTAAAATGTAATTATTTCTCCCTTTAATCTCATCCCCTCCTCCTCCCCCAAGGCTAAACATTCCTGATTCTTTCAATCTTTCCTCAGAGTTTTTTTTTCTATTTCCTTTATCAGTCTCATTAATGGGTGGGGTCAAGATTCCAATTGATATTTGCTAGTCCAGGGGTTCTCAACCTAGTCATGAGCACTGACTGGAGTGATGCAAATGACTATTTGGGAGCACTGTCTAATTTGCAAGAATAATTTATATCAATATGCATAGATTGTCTCCCCTCTACAATTCAATTTAATTTAGTTCAATGGAAATTGAGATAATTAATCAATTAATCACAGCTCACATTGACTTTAATGAATGAAGGACTGTTTCAAAGTGCAATTCTGAGCACTACTCCCAGCTGATTTGGGATTAATGCTGACAGCACTATCATACACTGCCCAAGCACTCTGGTGCTCCCGAGCACCAGGTTGACAATTCCTGTGCTATACTCTGTAATTCTTTGTTGCTGTCTGGGAGTATACTGGGAGTATACTTAATTCTCAAAATGGGGTCACACTGGCAAAGGTTTGGCGAATCACTGGCTCAACATCAGAGGGAAGCAGTGAGGGAGGTGGAAGATGGCAAAGTGAGGGATATATACAATACAGATTATGAGAACCACAAAACATGTTTGTGATGACAATGTTACAAATTTTACCTTTCTTATTTTACTCTCATTATTAATGTGTCTAGCGTGTTCCTTCAGTTTCTGGAATGATTAACATTCCTAGTGTCAAAATATACCTTTGGCATGTTGTAGAATGTATTACTTGGAATTGTCAGAGTTGATAGCAAATTAATTTATTCTGAAAGAATCAGTGCTATCACTCTGATTTATTAATATTAATAGGTAGCACTAATAATGCTGTTCTTGCAACAGACCTGGGGGACTTATTCATTTTTATCATTCATCCAAACAAAGTTGTTCTATTTATTCTCTTTCTTTTCTTTTTTTATTTTCACTATATTCATGGATACAGTTGTTCTCTGAATTTTATTATTTGCATACCATTTGTTTCAATTCGGAATCTAATTTTCAACTATATTATTATGTTTTAATTAATTTTTCATCCCACTCTTTCATAACAGATACAAAGAGGATGGTGGGGATCCTTTTATAGAAACTTTAAAGGTGCTAATAAAAGTTTTTTATTAGTTGTTCGACAAAAAAAGTGATGGAAAGCAAATGCAATAATCTGAAAATAATTTTATTTTTAAAAAAAGTTATAACGTTAAAATTGCATGATTTTGGTATTTGTTCTCATAGGCACTGTGAAAAAAATGTAGAGTAGAGCTGAAACATCTTCAGTGAATATCATAGCCAATAATGTTGCCTACTTTGGATTGGGTCCAATGACAAGGGTATGAACTGCTATGCACATCCCACTTCATCTGTGGAAATGAATATCTGTTTCACATATTTTGGTATGGTTATTTTGCTCACTTCATTTCAGTACTTCAGTCTCTTTGGTATTTTGTTTACTTGGCTTGGGCTCTATTTAGAGCTGCTGTGCACCAAACTGTTGTGTGAAAGCACTAACTAGTAACAAAGCAAAGTAACAAAAATATCAAATTGACCAAGACTCCAAAGGCAAGAAACACATGCAATGGTGGTGCCGTGGCAGCCTGACCTGGCTTGGGGAGGAAAACCGTGACGGAAACAGTCTGTGCTGGGTCTGGGCACTGAAAAAAAATTCCTGCAGTCGGGGCGCAGTCCTACCACCTGCACAATCTTGGAAGTGTGGGAAAAACCATGAACACGCACCCAGTGCCCCACCCTCTCTGTGAAGGGTAACCATGGCAGCCAATGACAGGCAGACAGCCATGGGCCAGTAGGCCAACCTGGAACCAGACATGATTGCCCACTGTGGCCTGCTTTGGCCTAGTTGGGTAGGCCTTAGCCTGGGCTGTGACTTTGGAGATTTTCAAAGGTCACAGTCTTGGCTAGATGCCAGCACGACCCAGGGCAATCCAAGTGTGCAGGCGAGGTCTGGGCCAAAGTGGGACAAAGTGTGCTATTGTCACATCAGTTTTTATCCAAAATGAAGTTAACAAAATATCAAAGTGATGGAAATAGCCCAATAAACAAAACAAAATATCCCAATGAACAGATATGTGAATATTGTTTCCATGGCAGCTATTTAGATATCCAATGCGCTATCCAAAAATGCAAGCAGTATTTGTGAATACAAAAACAAAACAAATTATTTGTTACAACTCTAATATATAGGAAAATATTGTACCAAAATAAATGGTTCCATTCTTGACCATCAGAAAGCTATTTTTTTTTGTCCACAATACCATGGTAGTTTGTCTGTAGCTGGTCTACAACAACATGGGTGTTAGTGGTACCACAGTCATCCCCAGGGAAAGTAGGAAAGCAGGGGTTGGCTACAATGTGTGCATATGCACTATGGCTTCCCCATGAATAGCACTTGTGCATCATACCTCTCCAGTGTCCTGGACTTCCAGGTATGTCCCTAATTTGACACATCTTTGGTTATCTGTCCCATTAGTTAGTGGTCACAGAAAACATATGTAACGTTCTGAAGTAGGAAAGGAGGGGAGAGCGAGAGTGATTTGCAAACTAATGAAGGCACAATAAGTTAAATTCCTCAGCTTGAAAGAGGCAAACAGGTTTCCCCAGGGAAGCTCAGAACAGCCCCTCTTGTGTTGTAGTTAGGGGACTCTCTGTTGTTTTCTGTGACTTCTTAAAGGTGTCTTAATGACACCTTTTCTACTTGCAGGGAGGAGAGTATAGTATTCTAACACCTGGGAGAAAATGGTCAGTCTTTGTAATTAAAAAAACCCTGTGTTTGGGAAGGGAGCATAGATGCAGAGTTATGATTTCTAAGCATTTCTCTTGAAAAAGTCAGCTGGATAAGGTTTCAGATGTGGCCATTGTAAGGAGCAGATGCCGTGTAGTAGTTCATTAAGTTTGTTTTTTAAATCAATAACAAAAAAATTCACACTAGCCTCTCTGTTATGTGCTATTGTCAGGGACCTGTGTTCATCGCTTTTTCCCCCTTGCAGCAATGGGAAAACTCAGGGAACACGGGTCCCTGGCTATTAGGGGTGTGAACTTCATTTTCATTAAATTTATAACGATAAAGCTAGTCTCATTTTCATTATCATTATTGCAATAATGATAACAAAGATTAATAATGAAATCAATAACGATAACGACAGTCATTGATTTTGTTATTGCCTAGCAGGTGCTTTTTGGAGGGAAATGTGGAGAGGGGAGGAGGGAGAAGACATCTTGGATCCAGAAACAGTGTTGAACTTAGGGGTGTGCATGTCGTTTTTCTTATATCAATAATGAACACGAAATAATGAACACGAAAGGTAAGGTATAACAGTGTTATACCTTACCTTTACTTATACCCTTTATTTTACATTTTCCCTTCCCCTGTCTGTCTCCCACTGTAGATAGATAGATAGATAGATAGATAGATAGATAGATAGATATTGGCTGCAATCCCAAGCGGGATTCATGTGGGATCCATTTGAGATCCGCACAGGTCCCACATGGGAATCGCAAATCCACTCAGTATGCATGGGGCATGGGATCACCCCCAATATAGATAGAGATTAGATAGATAGATATACCCTTTATTTTTTTCCTTTCCCCTTCTCCTGTCTGTCTCCCCCATCCATATTATATATTGATAAACAGAGACAGACAGATAGATACTAGGCTATTTTATTATATATATTAGCATTATTGGATAGGAATAGGATAGATAGATATTTATATAGAACACATAGCAGATACAAGGTTACTGATATAGATACTTAGGAATATATTGCATATAGTATAGGTTATTAGGTGTAGGTTTAAGTTAGACATACATATTACTAATTTTTCATACTGACATCATGTACTTATTACTACTGCTGCATTATAATGAGAAAAGGAGGAATGAGTCCAACTTCTGAGAAGTCTGGGGCAGGAGTCTTCTGGCACTTCTGTCACTGGTGGCAGCCCACAACAGAAACAATACTGAAAACAAAATCTTCATTATTGTTCAAAACAATACCGATAATGACACCAGTAATGAATAATGAAAATTCGTTATTAACAATAACAAAAATGATTGCTTTTTATAAAGTAAACGAAAAATGGCATGGGTCCCTGGTGCACATCCCTACTGACTATTGCATAACACTAACCCATGAGAAAGTCCATACAGCATTTTAATTGTCAAGATTCTACATAGGAGTAGAAATGGCTGTAGTGGGAGGAAATTCTATTTGCTCGCCAGGCCTGACCCAAGCAGCACTATTGGGGTTGGAGGGCTTTGTCCTGCCCTCATTAAAGGAAGGAGGCAACCTGTGGGCTGCACTGCTGCAGGAGGTGTGGAGACCTTCTTCGACAGTTGACAGGGCAACCATGTATCTGGCATGAAGGCAGGTCTCATCTTGCAAGACCTGCAGGCACCATTTTGTAACTCTGGGTGCAGGGAACAATCGGCAATTGGCCCCAGGATTTGGACGAGAAGGAAGCAGCAGCCAAGCAGAGCACAGGAATCAGCATCCAGGAGTAGGGCTGATGCGGCAGCAGCTTTTACCGTGCTGCGATTCCGTTCCGCTATTTCAGAATTGCCCCCGCCACACCGCGACATTTCTGCGGATATTCTGCTAATTCCGCCGAACTTCTGCAAATCGCGGAATCGTGGAAAAATCGCGGAAACATCGTGGAAATCGCGGAAAACCACTATTCCGTAATTTTTTGGCGCTGGCGGAATTGCAGAAATAGCGAAAATGTCATGTTTCCACAATTCCACTAAGTTGCGGAATTAAATAAGCGGAACCGCGGAACCGCGGAATGAAACCGTGGAATTAAAGCCTCTGCCATGCCATTCCACTAATTGCGGAAACACTGTTTCCGCCGGAAATAGCTACCGCTGCGAAATTCCGCTACAGCCCTAT
>QEPC01009674.1:990458-1012273 GCA_003113815.1 Sphenodon punctatus
CAATTAGTGGAATGGCATGGCAGAGGCTTTCATTCCGCGGTTTCATTCCGCGGTTCCGCGGTTCCGCTTATTTAATTCCGCAACTTAGTGGAATCGTGGAAACATGACATTTTCGCTATTTCCGCAATTCCGCCAGCTCCAAAAAAATCACGGAATAGTGGTTTTCCGCGATTTCCGCGATTTTTCCGCGATTTTTCCGCAATTCCGCGATTTGCAGAATTCCGGCGGAATTAGCGGAATATCCGCAGAAATGTCACGGTGTGGCGCGGGCAATTCCGAAATAGCGGAACGGAATCGCGGCGCGGTAAAAGCTGCTGCCGCATCAGCCCTATAAGCCAGCCCTCCCCTTTCAGCTCATCTCCGGTGGCCAGTTTTGGATCAGGAGTGATTAGAGGCTTGAGCAGGCCTGGGGGAAGGGGGGGTAAAGGAACTTAGTCCTGTTTCAATATTTTATAATATTTATGTGAATTTTAATGTTTTTATTGTATTTTAATATGTTGGAAGCCGCCCCGGGCTGCATGGCAGGAGGGGCGGGCTATAAATTTTTAAAATAAATTAATAAATAAATAAATTTCCTTTTGACTTGGGCTGGGCAGCGCTAAGTTAAACAGCCAGCCTGTCCCTCCACCAGGATCACCAAGGATGGGGCTATTCCCCCTCTCATTCAACACTTACTGAATCACCAGGAGGATCCCCCCTGCCTCCACCACCACCACCTTCAATAGGTGAGATGCCAAAGGAAGGAGGGCATAGCAAGGGCAAAGGCCCAGCAAGAAAACTGCAGGATAAGAAAATGGATATCAGGGAGGGGCAGAATGCCCCTTCCATGACACCAGGAGAATCTGTGCTGTTCTCCTTGCAAGACAGGATGGGGGGCTGTGAGGTTGTACAGTATCAACTGGCAGAGGGACAGCCCCTTCTGCCTCCCCCTCCCCCCAGCCAAGCCAGCAGACAGGGAGGCCCCTCCCATAGGGTGAGATGAAGACACAGGTGAGGGTGGGGCATCTAACCTACCTCTACCCCATCCTAAGCGGGGCAGGAGGTGTCATGCTCCTTCTGTTCATACTAGGAATGAGAGCCCCAGTGGATGGTGGCTAAGGAGCAAGCCCAAACACACAAGGCAGTAACGGGTGGGAACCTTTCTCAAGAGGATAGAGGCCTTGGAACTGATTGTGCGAGCTCTATCCATGAATCAGTACCAGCACCTACGGCCACTGGCAGGAGGTTGGGAGGAGGAAGCAGCCCCATGACCATTAGTTCCAGGACCGGCACTGGTTCAAACTCCATGGGAACATCGGACCTCTCAAGCAGGTGTGTGTGTCCATACATCCCCACTGAACAGGGAAGCACTACCCCATGCAGGGTGCTGCCTAGTAGGAGGTCATTGTCGCTCCTCAGAATCAAGAATGCCACAGAGGTTAGTCTGGAATGGGGCGTGGGTCCCTGGGCCAACCCAGCAGAGGGCTTCTCCATACACAAACCAGTGACATGTGCCAGTCCATGCCCACTACAGTTGCCTAGGAACTCAAGTACGCAAGTCTAGACTAACCCAGTAACCTGCTGCTCCCACCCCTGCCAGGTAGTCCCGCAGAGAGAGGAGCCACCCCATTGGTAGGGGATTATACAGATATCTCTGCCCCGATGGAGGCCCATCTCCTTCAAGCCACAAGAAAGAAAATATGGAGGGGCAAATACGTGGATATAGTCCCCCTTCTATTTAGTGATCCCATTCGTGACCCCAATGTTAGGGAAGAAAGGAAAGAAAAGGAACAATGCAAAAGACAGAAGGCTGATCATAACTGGACTAATTTGTCTGCAGCCTATTCAATTCTGATGGGGGTCATCTTGCAGATGTTTCCTAAAAGGGCCTCTAAATTAATCAAATACCAAGATATAGTGAGGAGAACCTTGACACAGGAAATCTGGGTGCATGATAAGGCATTTAGAAAGAGGGCATCCATCACACCAGGCCTGCGCTGAGATGTTTATGCACAAGACCTTTGGTTGGAGTACATGAACAATGCATCCAACGCTCCTAGAGTAGTGGCTACATGCTAGTAAAGGGTGGTGTTGCACCAATGAATGACCTCTTTCACAGGGTGCCACTTGCTGGGATTACAATGGGTCTGGGAGTTACACCCACTCCTCTTGATGATTCAGGCATGCCTGATGCCATTGCTCAGACTTGGCGAGTACCTGTGGCCATGGGATGCTCCTGGCAAGATGTGACATTAAGTCAACATTTTGCCTGCTTCCGGTCCACCCAGACAATTTTGAGCTGTTACGTTTCCAATTCCAAGAGAATTTCTATTACAACAAAGCCATGCCAATGGGGTGCTCCATCTCCTGTTTAGCTTTTTAAAAATTCAGCTTGGATCTGCAACAGATTCGACCTGGTCACTTCTTTGGTCACTTTTCTGACCTTTCTGGAGATAGAACTGGACACTGTCCAGGGGCTATCCTGTCTTCCCAGTGACAAACGAAATACCTTGGAGCTGTGCTTAGGAGCCAAAAAGGTCAGTTAGGCAGCTTCAATCCCTGTTGGGCTCACTGAATTCTGCATGCTAGACCATGGTGCTGGGCTGGTCTTTTCTTGTCCAGACTCTAAGTCAAGGCTTTCGGAGACCTGCCTCAAGACTATGACATTCACGTAATGACTGAAATGAGGGAGGACCTTGATATATGATACAGGTTCCTGGCTAATTACAGTGGTGTCAGCTTTTGGAGGCAGAAGCTACTGCAAGACGCAAAGCCCCAAATTCAGTCTGACACAGTCGGTGGCCTCAGTTTCAGATTACATTTCGGGGGCAGATGGTATGTGGCCCCAAGGCCTCCTAAATGGGTTGAGAAAGGCATAATGGTATGCCTTGCTCAAGGCATATGGCATGTGTACGCCCCCTGCTGAAGAAGCCATCTTTGGATGTGGATGCACTCGCCAGCTACCGACCTGTCTCTGACCTTCCCTTTTTAGTGAAGGCTATTGAACGAGCGGTGGTACTGCAGCTCCAGGCTCATTTTGACAGCGTCGGTTTCCTTGATGCATTTCAATCGGGGTTCTGCTCCAGCTATATTACAGAGACGGCCTTAGTGGCCTTGGTAAATGATCTTCTCCAGAAGATGGACGTAGGATGTTAAACACTTCTGGTCCTGCTAGATCTCTTGGCCGCCCTTCCTAGCCCTTACATCACTTATAAATGTATGTTGACCATGTCCAGGGAGATGACATCACACTATTTTATAGTGGACCATGGGCTGCTGTTGAGATGATTGCGAGCCCTGGGGGGTCTGGATGGGACTGTCCTTGGATTATTCCGATCATTCCTCTCGGGGAGAAGCCAGCGGGTTGGCCTGGGGGCTGAGTCTTCCAGCCCCTGGATTGTGGAGTTTCACAAGGTTCAATCCTGTCTCCATTATTGTTTAATGTATATATGCAGCCTTTGGGAGAGATCATGAGAGGGTTTGGTGTGCACTGCCACCAATATGCTAATGACACCCATCTTTACCTCTCTTTTTTCAACTGACCCAGGTCCTGCCATCTCAGTACTGTCCCAATGTTTGGAGGCTGTGGTGGATTGGTTGCAGTAGAGCAGACTGAAGCTTAAGACTGATAAGATGGAGGTGGGTAGGGTGAGGGAGGTGTCGACTCCCCTCGTAGAGGGGGTCCACCCTCCCGTAGCCCAGCAGGTTCGGAATCTGGGGGTGTTATTGGATTTGGGTCTCCGCCTAGATCAGCAGGTGGAGATGGTGGCGAAAGCTGCCTTCTGCCAGCTGTATCTCGTGCGGAGGCTGTGTCCATACATTTCCAGACCCAAACTGGTCACCCTCATCCATGCCTACTGTAACGCGTTTTACATGGGGCTTCCCTTGACGCTGGTTCGGAGGTTGCAGCTAATTCAGAATGCAGCAACCCATCTCCTAACAGGGATGAGCTGATGGGAGCATATTACTCCAGTGCTCCGCGCGCTGCACTGACTGCCTATAGCATACCGAGCCATATGCAAGGTGTTGGTTTTGGCCTATAAAGTCCTACACAGTCTTAACCCTGGATATCTCAGGGATCGCTTTGCCTTCTGTGCCCAAGAGCGGCCCCTTCGGTCTGCCAGAGGCACCTTCTTGGAGGTCCCCCGCGTAAAGCAGGGGCCACAATGGAGAGGGCGTTCTTGTTGGCCAGGTAGCAATTATGGAACTCCCTCCTGGAGGAATCCCATCTGGCCCCAAGTCTGTTGGCCTTACGCTGGGCCTACAAGACTTCGCTGTTCTCCAAGGCCTTTGGAGGAGGGTGTGTGTGGGATAAAAGTGTGTATAGAGGGGAGGTGGGGTTTTTTTTAGGTGACTTTTAGTTCTTTTCAACATTTTGTGTTGATTGCTGTTTTAAATTGTTGTTATTTGGTGCTGTAAGCTGCCCTGGGATGTCATGGGAATGAGGGGGCATCTAATAAATGCAAATAATAAATAACCAGGGATCTCATTTTCTCAATTTTTCCCCCAGAGTGCTTGTTTTCCACCTTTGTGGTGCAGTGTTTGCAAATCAGGCAGTATTGTTTTGATCTGAAAACCTGGCAGTTGAACGCATAATAAATTCCATGCCATCAAAATTAACCAGAATCATGAGGCTCGTTAGGAATTTTGTGCTTTAGTGCCTGAAGTTTAACATCTTATTTGTATCCAAGCATATCCCATGAGTTAACACTAGCATGGCTGATAACCATTCTCACCTCCAGATGGATCGTTTCCACCTATTGGTGCTGGAAGCCAACGAGTACCGGAGGTTATGCCGCAGAATATCTGGACTCTTGGATATTAAGACATTTGGATACTGTACCAACCAGTGAAGGGTTCCTTGACCAACAGCATGAGGACAGTTTTTGGGAGGGCCTTTGCAAAATTCCAACAGCTCAGAGTTCAAAGGGGTTGGAAATTCGGTTTCCCCATCATGGAACTTAAAGCACTACAGTTGCTTCTCTAGAAAGGCCTCGCACCAGGCACCATTTCCAGTACGATCTCAGCATTGGCCTGTGCCAGTAACCTGGAAGGCCACACCACCACCCTTCAGGTGGTGGTTTCTTCATCTGCATGATGTTGGAGAGCTGGTCAATTCAGGAATTCAAGATGCAGGGCACTTCCCTCAGGATAGTTTTCTGGCTCTCTAAGACAGAGCAGAGGGGCTCAGGGAAAGTGGTAAATTTGCACCAATCAGAGTCCCCCGAGTTGTGTCCTGTGGAAGCAGTTTGCAGGTATTCGGATATTTGTCCTCGGATTACGTGTGATTTTTTCAGGCATACCGAAAGCATGTGCGTTATCCGCCACCAATTCTTGGCGGTACTCAGGGAATGTATCCTTCCACCTAATGACCAAGAACTATGAATTATATTCCTTCTGCATTGGTGCAGTGAATTTTGCACCAGAGGTAGTATTGCCTGAATCTTGGACTCACAGCATTGGCAGGTGGCACTGCTGCTTTCCGCTCCTACATTCGTGGACTGAACAGCTAGTCTTTGGTTAACAGTTGCATGGTTTTCATTGTAGTTTTGTTCGTTTGTTCCAGGACCAGCTGCAACAAGGACCCATAAGTTGATCAGGACAGTGGGCTACACCTTAGTCCACTGGGGTGCCATGGTGATAAGCCGATCCCACTGGGACACACAACTAGGACATAATGCCTTGACAGAGATTGGTTGGAAGGCCAGAAAGAACATGTACTGGGAACAGCTCATGCCACTACTCCATGCTGCCTCCTCGAATTAGCCACCCAATATAATATTAATTCCCTTAGGAGAGAACAATTTGCCTATGGCAATCGGTTTAGAATCAGTAATTAAGATAAAACAATTGAGTTGATGTACATGCTAGAGAGAATAAAATAGTGTGATGTCATCTCCCTGGACATGGTCAACATACATTTATAAGTGATGTAAGAACTAGGAAGAAGATTAGTAAGGAATTAGAAAAGGTGGTCCTGGCCCATGATGAGTGGGGGTATTACACATAGAGATATATATTTCTCATGACCCAAAATATACAGGATAGACGGGGCCCACCTGGTGGATAAAAGAGTCCAGTTGAACGTCTAACTTCTTAAGGAGAAGTTAGTTCAGGATTTAGGATAGGTAGTAGAGCTGTGTCCCAGGGGCCCATGTCGTTTTCATTTTCATTTTTTGTTTTTGTTATTTAAATCTGTTGTTTTCGTTTTCATAACTATCAAATTGTCATTTTTATTTTTGCTTTCATTTTAGTTTCCATTGGTTTCAATGGAAAACACATTTGTGCTGTAACATTTTTATTTTTCCTTATATGTTGCTGAAATTTGGAGGTATTGTACCTCAAATGGAAGACATTAAGTATACCCAATTCCAAAAAGATTGGATTAAGAAATCCAATTTTATAAGCGGTTGAATTATATTATTTTGCAAAAATCATCATATACATTCTTAGCTGTAACATTTTCCTCTCACATTTAATGTAGATGACACTAGACATGTTTATACCCCTTCCCATACTTACTATCTCTGACAACTTTCAGAAGGATTGGATAAAGGGTCCTGGTGGTATAAGAAATTAACTTATAAATGTATGTCTGACTGTAACATCTTTATAGTCCAATCAGTGTATATGAAATTTGGCAGGGCTGTATATCATACTTTCTTGATTATCTCTGAACAATATCAGAAAGATTTGATACAGGGTTTCAATTTTATATGCCTGAACATCATATGCAGAGAAGGAGTCTAAGCCAGGGATTCTCTTACGAGTCACTGTGGTACAAGATCAGTTTGTGATGCCAATTGGCAAGAAGAAATGTCAACCAAATATCCCCATTCTGTGCTCTGACCATCCCAACTGTTCTCCCCCACTTGTTTCTGGGAAATCAGAAGCATCTGTTTAGGAAATAGCCAATAGAGATTTTATTATGTCCTCTGCCACAGTGCTGCAGGATGTGATTATGATGATAATTGGCCAGCCTGTATGTGAAAACTATGTCTTAGGATTGCTGGGATGCTATCCCCAAAGTCCCAGTTATGTCCCTTTAATGCCTACCTGAGGGCCGCTCCCTATGACTGCTTCGAAGCCACCACCGATTGGTCCTGTAAACCTGGACGCATGCAGTAATTGGCCAATGAATGTGTCTGTCAGTCTTTTGGGTTGCTCCACATCATCCCCATGTGCCCGTGCGACCCTTGAGATTGTCCGTGGGAGCATTTTTGGAGGTTCCCCGGGCGAGGCGAGTGGCCACCGATGTTAGATCTTTTTCGGTGGCCGCCCCTGTGCTGTGGAATTCGCTCCTGGAGAAGGGTCGGCTAGCACCCACTCTCTTGCTGTTTCGGCATATATGTAAGACCTGGTTGTTCCATCAGGCTTTTGGTGATGGGTAGGGGGTGGCGTGGGGTTGGGGGTGGGGATTTTCCCCACATATTGTATTTTTAAATTATTTTTAAACATTTATATTGTTTTAGTGAGTTCTGTTCACCGCCCTGGACTGCACTGTTGGCAGGAGGGGCGGGATATAAATTTTAAATAAATAAATAAATAAAAATAAAAATCCCTCCTACAGCCTCCCTCCTCCTGCCATGCCAGGTGCCTGTTTCTGACTGGCACTGCATGTGCTACTATTTATCTGACTAATGGTCTTCAAGGGGACAATTTCAATTGCTTATAAAATTTGGCCCCTTTATCAAATTGTCCTGTAGTTTGACAGGGATGTCGGAGAAGGGATTTTTAAACATTCCTGTCAAATGTCATGTAAACAGGATGGAATATAAAAATGTTACAGCTGGAAATGTAATTTAAAGTCAATGGCTTATACCATCAGGACCCTTTATCTAATCTTTCTAAAAATTGGCAGAAGTGTTAAGCTTATGGAGGGACATAAATTTCACAGGTTTCATGCACATTGGATGGAAGATAAAGAAGTTGTCACCATGAATGTGAACAAAGCTTTTCTCAAAATCACAGCATTCAATTGCTTCTAAAATCGGTTTTCATTATCTAATCTTTTCAAATATTGGTACACGTAGTGCCCTAAGTTGGAGGTACAATCTCCAGATTGTACAAGTTTAATCAGAATTGAATAAGAAACAAAAAAGTTATAGCTGGAAATACGTTCCCCCCCCCCCCAGTTTTTTCCCTTTATTTAAAAAACAAAATGTCATTTTTGTTTCTATTTTCATTATTATTATTTGTCATTTTCATTATTTCAATAACAGTAACAAAAACAATACTTTTTGTTATAATTATTGTAATAAAAAAAATGACATTCACACCCCTAATAGGTAGGGGGTATGGGTGTGAAACCAACCAAGTATGAGTTGGCAGTTCGTGGTGGCAGAGGTCCAGTGATTTTGTTAATGTTGTTATGATTATTAACAGTTATTGAAGTCATCTCCTTATGAGATGGGGCTTCAGGACGAAGCAAGAACAGGAGCAACCAGGTTTCAACCAACGCCCAGGACGGAGGGTTGATAATTCACCTGAGACCAGGGGAGCTCCTGAGTGGGTCATTACCTCCTCTCCTGCTTCAGGTCACTACAAAGATAGGATGAAATTCCAACCAGCCTAGCAGCTGGGGTAAGAGTGACCTAGTACAGTTCAGTAGAGTTAGGGCTGTACTGAATGCACATCAGGCTGCCACTTGAGTGTTAAGGTTTTTGACTGTCCCCTGGAGGGGAATACTCTTCCACCATTAATTGATTTGATTTTAATAAAAAGTGTAGCCTTCAAATTTCAATTATCATGTGTATCATATAGAGCTTGGACAAAAAGAATGGAAGGACAAGGGTTTAATACTGGCTTACAAAAGAGGATGTATGGATATATGAATACTTTAACTTTTTAAGATTGCCTTTTTTGAAGTCTTTTTTCTCCCAGCCCCACCTCATAGTTAATTATTAGGCTATGTTGAATTTTCAGATTTAGTTATTTATTTATAAATTATATATTTAATATTCCAATCTGTCTTGCCTCATATGTCAATAAATTGATTAATTAATTGATTGAAATTTGCATATGATTTACATAATTGGTATACTTTTCCAAAAAGTGAAAAATTCACCAGAAATTGTGGTCAAGTTGTTAGACATGCATAACAAACATGTTAACGTGCTTAATGAATATTAAAGAGCAGAAAAAGTGGGGGAAAATGGCCTTCCTTCTTTGGGTTCTTTACAAGATTATGCAACATTATAAAAGTACTGTTCCATTAAGTGGCAATATCCTGCTGCGGTCTTCTGTCACCTAGTGTAAGTTCTTTTTGTTTTGCTAAGATTAGAGTTTCTTTATGTGCACTATGCTTGAAGTGACCAACAATTTTATGAGACTTGCTAAGTTGCTTGTCAATGGTGGCAGCAGAAAGAATCTTGTTTATGCTGAGTTGTAGAGTAAGAGCAGCACGTTTCACATTTTTGAAATTGAGTTCTCAACCCCCAGAACAATATTTCTTGCATTATCTGTGCATATCGCTACAGCTTTCTCACTGATCTCCCACTCCGACTAATTGATCAATCGGTGGGGATTTATATTGAGTGACCACCCATTAATTGCTTAATCTATGTATATATGCAAATCTATTGTTGGATATATATCGTGTTTGGAGGAGGAAACAGGTAGGGTGTGTTGGGTGGGATTGAGGGAAGGAAGGGGGGGGGGTATTATTGGGTTTTTATGTCCCTGTTTTGTATCTATTTGTGAGTTGCCCTAAATTGTCTGAGGCAAGAGGGAGCAGAATAAATAAATAAATAAATAAATAAATCTGTAAATTCAACATAGTCTAATAATTAACTATGAGGTGAGATGGGGGGGGGGGGGAACACTTAAAAAACTGTCCCTCATCTTTATTTATTTATTATTTATTTTGTTAAATTTATTGGCCGCCCCCTCATGCCTACGGCATCTCGGGGTGACTTACAATATCATAAAAAACACAATAATAATAAAATCAACAACAATAAAAATACCAACCCCACAAAGGTTTATAAATCATCACTAAAACCCACTAAGAGCCATAACCTAACCCCCTCCCACCCTCCCCTCCGAAGGCCTGGACGAATAGTCAAGTCTTACACGTCAGAAGGCCAACGGGCCTGGGACCAGGCGAGCCTCCACCGGGAGGGAATTCCATAAACACGGCCTGGCCACCGAGAACGCCCTCTCCATTGTGGTCCCCCGTTTTACATGGGGGACCTTCAGAAAGGTGCCCCCAGTGGACTGTAGGGATCGCTTTGACGTGCGGAGGGCGAAGCGGTCCCCGAGATATCTTTCAGTTCAGAGGTTGAGAGGTATGCTGAGCATTACAGCCATTCCCTGGTTTGGTTATGGGACAGGTGGAAACTGATGATGAGCACCTTGTGCAACTGCAGCCAACCTGTAATAAACATGTATGAAGGTATGGTTATATCTGGTCAGCATATGTCCATAAAAAACATTGCAAGATGACATTGGTTGTTGGATTCAAAAATATTTGGGAACCACAAAAACTGTGTGCAGTATTGTAACCACTGCCTCTATATCTTGTGTATTTATGTTGTATTTTCATATAAATTTTCTTTAAATAATAAAACAAAATAGCTACAAGGAAAAAAGCACCCTAATTCCGCTCATTAAGAAGTCATGTGAGTAAAATGTGGTCTCTGGCTGTTACATACTGTAAAAGCTGGAATATTTATCAAAAGCGCATTTCAATATGAATCAGAGATGTTTTCCTCCCCTAAAGCAGGAGGTATTAATACTCTGTATAATGTGGTCTGTGATGGTTGTTTTATTATTCCAATTATGATATAGTAACCTAAAATGTTTATAAATGAGTTTAAAATATTTTCTGTCCTAAATTTTAAAATGGAAAATAAATATCAAAAATTGGTTTTACAGTCTTAAACCACACCGTTATTTAAGATACAATCCATCTGTGACCTATTAACCCATTCTGCTAAAGCCATTTTGGGATTATATTACTAACAGCCAAAACATTCTAATTAATCCTAAATATTAATCTTCAGAATCACCCAGTTATTGTCATAACTAACCCATCCGCAGAATAATTTGTCAAAACATTCTTCCCACACCCTCGCTCCCAAGTTGGGCTTATAAATGAAATCCTAGGGTGTGTTCAGACAGACAGACTGACTACCATCTGCAGACTCCAACAGCAACACCATAGCTTTGATCCTCTTGGCATTTCTCTTGAGTTCTGTAGGGAAACTAAAATGTAGGTGTTGCCATGTGCAGTAGCTGCAGTCGTTTAATTGCCTAGCTAATCAGGGTATGCACAATGTGCACAACAACCCACCAAAGAAAGTCCAGAGACTACATTTCCAAGGAAATCAAATTGATCAATCAGGTTTCAACACCCCATGGGTGCTAGAAGCCAGACCAGCAGCCATAACAAACACACACAAGAAACCAGACAATCCGACAAAAGTGCAACTGCGTGCAGAAGAAATAATTAATACTTGGTAACTGTATTTGCCGGTATTTTGGGTAGTTGGGTGCCCCTCTCTTCCTCTTTGAAAATGGCTGTGCAGGTCATTGCTGGCCATGGACATTCATAAGCACCTGCAGGGAGAAGCAGGTGCTTCCATCCTTAGCCTCCCCAAATACAAGATTCACCTGCCACCTAGCTAATATGTACAGTTCATGCCCTTTCATTTCATTTCATTTCAGCGTTAAGACCTTGATAATAGATTAAAACTGAACTGAGACAGTGACTAATGTCTCACAGTTATTGCAGTATCAATATGGAGCCAAAGTAAAAGACAATATTGCTGTGCTGCATACCCATTTCAATCACATGAATTCTGGACCTAAACAAAGAATCATTTACTCCGTCCCCCAAACACCTACATTTATAGGTCACAAAGTGGGAAATAATGAGGAGTTGTCTTCTCCACTTACATTGGAGTAGGTGAAAAGAAAAATAAATTTGAAATAACTAGTTTGCTATGTCTTCTCAGTGGAATATTTTTGTCAAGAGAGGACTTGCATAAGGAAGTCAGGTAGTCTTAGTCCAGCAATAATGGATGCCATACTAAAAACCAGGGATAGTCAGTGTTCTGTTGCCTCTTCCATAGCTATAATAAGACTAGTTATAGTCTTCTCCTGGGTTCTGTCATGAGACCCATCACTGATCTTTCAAGTTACTGCTGAGGGAAGGAATAATTGGTTTGGTATCCATTATAAGGACACAGAGCAGAAAGAAAACTTTATGTCAGTAATCATTCTGTGCCTCATGCCACTACGTTCGGCGTCTGCAGCCTCATGTTGAGATATAATGATTCAGGAAACATATCTTCCCCCTCAAATTGAGAATACTTGAAAGAAGCATGAACTCTGCCTTCAGGTTCATCAGTCATATTCTGGACAAGCAGTTAGTATTCTAACAAAATTCTTTTAAGTTACAGTCTGTGGCTAATTATTGTATTTTCTAATGCAGCATTTGAATGGTAGGGGAAGTAATGTTATCATAATTTCCCCTTGTTCTGTACCTGGAACAAAAACTGAGAAGGCTGTTTATGTCTCTCTACAGGAAAGGTACATAGTGCTGTCACTGTAAGATTAATGAACCACTGACATGCTTCTTCCATTCACACAATTACATGAAGATACATAAACACTATGAATAAGGCCACTTGCCTATGTTACAGTGGCCGGAAATTCTCCCGGTGGGTAATCGTCTGACTGGAAATCATATGCTGAACTCTGCACGTGGGCATGGAGGTAAAAGCGTCATGAGCCACGTCCAGTGGTTTTTTTTCCTATGAATATCAGGGATTGAAATCCAGCTGTGACATTTGTAGGAAAAAAGCTGCTGGACGCAGCTGATGACACTTTTAGCTCTGCGTCCAATGTGCAGAGCTTGACATAAGTTTCCCCACTGAGAGAATTGCTGGCTGTGGTAATGTGGGCAAGTGGCCTAACATGTGAAACACCATGACCTGATTGCAAGTGGACTCACACATTTCAAAATGCTTCCATGAGCCCTCAGTTTCCTGAATATATGAATCCTTGTCATGGTGACTAGCAAGTCTGGCACCACACAGAAGTGTTTAAACAAGCAAAGGCAATATTATGTAGTGATTTCCCTATCAGCATCATTATATTTATCCTATTTGGATGGGAGAACAAATTAATGAAGTGATTTTGTATTGATAAAATGTATTCATATTAAGCTGGAACTGGTACCTATTGAACTCAATGGCAAGATCCCTTTTAAGAACATAAAATGTGCCATTACTGGGTCAGATCAATGGTCCATCTAGCTAGCCCAGCATATTGTCTCGGATAGCGACCAACCTCATTTGCCACAGGGAAGTACACAGTAGGTTACAGTGGGGTAATACTCCCTCAGCTCTCGATGGCCAAAGGTTTGTTCCCCAGACTAACCTAACTAGTAGCCCTTTATGGACCTGGCCTCCAAATATTCATCCAGTGCCTTTTTGAAATCAGTTACGTCACTGGCCTGCAAAACACTCTCTGGCAAGGAGTTCCACAGATTTACTGTACGTTGTGTGGAAACGTACTTCCTTTGATTTGTTTTAAATCTGCTTCCTGTTGATTTCATGGAGCGACCCATGGCTCTACTATTTTTAGAAAGCGTAAATAGCAGCGCTCCCTCTTTACCTGTTCTACGTCATTCATTATCTTGTAAACTGCTATCATTATCCCCACTCAGTCGTCTCTTTTCTAAACTGAAGAGCCCTAACCTATTCGTCTTTTCCTTGTACAGATGTTGCTCTATGCCTCAGATTATTTTTGTTGCCCTTCTCTTCACCTTTTCCAGTTCTGCTATGTCCTTTTTGACGTGGGCTGACAGAACTGGACACAATAGCCCAGATGTGGTGGCACCATAGGTTGATTTCAGACATTACGGGACCCTTTGGCCCCGTACCGAAATCACCAAATTCATTCCCCCCCAGGATCACCCCGTCACGCCATATCAGACGTGCTGGGGGGATCCAAGGGGGAATCTGGGAGGGGGCGGGGCCACGTGGCGCAACGTGCGGCCGCATGGCCCCGCCCCCTCCATGCACCCCGCCGCCCGCCCTCTGTGGAGACGGGCGGGCGGCAGGGCCAATGAGGCCGCCGCGTTGGGCTGGATTTGCCACGACCCGGGATCCCGCTGGTGATCCCGGGCCATGGCGCCTGACCAGACAAGACGCCGGGGTTCACCACGGCATGGAATTGCATTCAACACGCAGCGGCCACCGGTCCCTCCGCTTCGGCCGCTCGCGTGGTGAATGTAATTCCACGCCATGGTAACATCTGGGGGGAAACATCCATTTCCCCCAACAGACGTTAGGAAATCACAGCCACCAAGCGGAATTGAGCGTGGTTGACTGTGATCTCGTAACGTCTGAAAATAACCATAGTGGCATATTTTCCATTTTGTTTTCTATCCCTTTCCAAATTATCCCTAATACGTTGTTGTTGTTGTTTTTACTGGTCCTGATGCACATTGAGATGTTGATGTCAGTGATCTATCTACAATGGATCCAAGGTCTTTTTTTTCAGAGTAGTGACACTTAAGTTAGAATCCAACATTGTGTGTGTATGGTTAGGGTTATTTTTCCTCACGTGCATCACTTTACCACTTGTCAACATCTAATTGAGATGGTTTGGCGTACGATGTCATCCTTAAGTCAACGATACACAACTTTACCTCTCATTTCCTGGAGATCCAGGAACGACAGTCTCAGTGCTTACCCGGTGCTTGGCAGCTGTGGAGGACTGGATGAGGGCGAATCAACTGAAACTGAATCCCGACAAGATGGAGGTGATGGTGGTGGGTAGGGCTGAGGGGGTGGTAGCTCCCATTATCGGAGGGGTCTGCCCTCCTCTGGGCGCTCAAGTCCATAGCTTGGGGGTGCTCCTGACATACAGCTCCACCTGGATTGGCAGGTGGAGGATGTGGTGAGGGAAGCATTTTGCTAGTTACATCTGGTGCGATGGCTGCAGCCGTATATCTCCAACCTGGCAACCATCATCCATGCTTTCATTACCTCTCGACTGGACTACTGTAACACACTTTACATGGGGCTACCTTTGAAGACAATCCGGAGGCTGCAACTGGTGCAGAATGCGACGGCTCGTCCCTTAACGGGGACGGGTCGCTGCAAGCACATTACACCTATGCTCCATTCTCTGCACTGACTGCCAATAGTCTACCGGGCCTAATTCAAAGTGTTGGTGATGACCTTTAAATCCCTAAACAGCTTGGGGCCTACTTATCTGTGAGACTGCCTCAGACCCCGGATCATTTCACGGCCCCTGTGATTGGCCGCGGGCACCCAACTCAAGATCCCCCGGGTATCCTAGGTGGTGACAGTGGGGAGGGTGTTCTCGGTGGCTGCACCAAGACTATGGAACTCCCTCCTGATGAAGGCCCATTTATCCACGGACCTCCCCTCTTTCCGAAGATTGTGTAAGACCTGGTTGTTCCACCAGGCCTTCGGGGACGGGGGTGGGGTGGGGGGGAGGAGTGTCTTTGTTGCCTTGTAGCACTCTGTCATTTAGCAATTTTAAAACATTTTAATATTTAGTTTTATGTGTTTTATTGTTAGATTTTATATGTTGTTCTCCTCTCCTAGCCACCATGGTGCGGGAGGATGCGGGGTAAAAGTGTATTAAAATAAATAAATAAATAAATACTTTCATTTGCCATTTTGTTACCCATTCTCCTAGTTGTGCCAGATCCCTTTGAAAACCTTCACAGTCCACCTTGTTCTTAATTATCTTGAATAACTTGTGTCATCTGCAAATTTGGCTACCTCACTCTTCACTTCCTTTTCCAAACCATACAAATCAAATCAAATTTTATTAAGCCAAGCCAAAGGCTATAGCACAAATAAACATACAGACAAACAAATCTACAAAAATCTCCAAATACTTTCCCATAAAAAAAAATAAGAACAGGCATATCTACTACCCTGATACAAACATATATACTGGGTTTCCATAAATCTAATAACCCACCCTGGATCACCCAAAAGCTACTTAGTTCGATAATCAATAAAAGACTGCCTCATAACAAATGCTTGTACAAGGAATTTTGGCACTGGATATAAATGAGTAACATTAGTGAGCATTTGAGTTAATAGACCATGGGAGGACCTACCCGGATACTCTTTTAAGATGGTACACAGACATTTTTCCCTCAATCCATCATATAGGTGGCATTCAAATATCACATTCTGGGCGGTCTCCACACTTATACCATCGAAGGGGCATATCCTTTCTACAAAGGGTAATCCCTCCAATCTTCCTTCATACACACGAGTAGGGAGGGCATTTAATCTTGTACACATAATTAGATACTTTGCCCTCGGAGATATATCAGCAACCAGATATTCTGCCATACACTCCACCTCTGGGCCCCACAGCTGGTAATCACGAAGGTGAAGGGTTGCATTTACTGCCGCAAAATCCTGCTGCCTAGCCACATCTTTAATGCGAGACAGCACCTCTCACAAAGCGCATTCTGGATATTTCCCTTGTATATACAACAAGGAAAATCCCAGCTTCCCCAAGTAATCTTCTATACTAGCCGACCAAGCATCCCTGAATCCATCTTTGCTCAAAAGAGCATCCAATCCCTTCCCACTCTGGGCGGCCTTACTACTAGAGAACCAAAACTTCAGGACAGATTCCCATGCTAGTGAATCCCAATCTTGTTGTCCTACCTCCAGCCTAATGGCTGCCGCCGGTGTACCCCTTGGGACTCTAAGCAGCCTTTGTAAATAGGCAAACTGAATCCTAGCCAGGGAATAACTATTTAAAGGTTTCCATAGTTCAGCCCCATAGAAAAGGGCTGCCCTCACCTTGGCATTTAAAACCTGTATTGCTAAATTTATTGCCGTTTTATCCGTTCTACGGAAAAACCTGGTTAATGCCAAAGCGGGTCCCTTGGTGGCACTTGTTGCTTTTTTCACATGGTCTGCCCATTTCCCCCTCTTCTGGAAATAAAGCCCCAGATATTTGAAATTGGCGACTTGCTGTATCTGAATGTTTCCAATTTCCCACTTATAGACTTTTCTTTCATTGGTGAAAACCACTATTTTAGATTTCCCATGATTTATTTCCATACTATTTAAGCTACAATATTCACCCACTTTTTGCAATTGCCTGGCCAGACCCACCTTTGTCTGCGACAAAACCACCAAATCATCTGCGTATAACAGACAGCCCACTGGCTTGTCTGCTAACTTTGGGGGAAAAAATTCAGGTCTGGCCATGAGTGGAGCTATATCATTCAGGTACAGGTTGAACAAGGTGGGGGCCAAGACGCAACCTTGTCTGACCCCTCGGTATGTATCAACCTTCCCTGTAAGATATCCTTCTCGGTCAACCCGTATCCGGAGGGATGTAGCCAAATGAAGGTTGTATAGAAGAATCAGAAGTCTCCTATCTAATGTAGAATGACCCAGTTTGTCCCATAATCGAGACCTATCAACCTTGTCGAAAGCAGCTCTAAAGTCCAAAAATGCTGCAAAAAGTCGCTTATTTTGGGTCTTATATTTCTCGATTAGATGATACAGGATTCTACACTGACCAATTGTAGACCTCCCCTTAAGGAAACCGGCCTGCTCAAGGCACATGATGTTCCCCTCCTCCATCCATTCGTTTAACCTTGACAAGAGGTGTTTCCCATAGATTTTACTGATTGTATTAAGGAGACTAATTGGCCGGTAACTGGCCGGATCCCCTCTGGGCCCCTTTTTATAAATGGGGACAACGATTGCAGAACCCCATCCTGCCGGGATAAGCCCTGTGTCATTAATCACAGTGAACAACACAGCCAAGACTGGTGCCCACCAATCTATATTTGATTTAATGCAATCAATCGGAATCAAATCCTCTCCTGGGGCCTTGGCATTTTGAAATGTAGTCACCAGCTCAACTACCTCCTCCACAGTCACAGGAGACCAGGGCGGTATAGCCATTAGATCGAGGGACAAATGCCCACTCTGGGTATTCCCAGTGGCAAACCATACATGAATATGTTAAATGAAACCAGTCACAGTTTAGACCCCATAGGCACTGCACTATTTACTTCTCTCCATTTTGAAAACTGACCATTTTTTTTACTACTCTTTGTTTCCTATCTTTTAACCAGTTATCAATCCAGGACAGAACTGTACTCCTTTATCCCATGACTACTAAGTTTTTTTTATTAGTCTCGGGGGGCGGGGGGGAGCGGGGACTTGTTAATGACCTTCTGAAAATCCAAGTATGTTATTTCAACTGAGCCACCCTTATTCACATGCTTGCTAACACCCACAGAAATTTCAACAGTTTCGTGAGGCATGACTTCCCCTTGCAAAAGTCATTCTGATTCTTCGCCATCATATCACATTTGCCTTCAATAGGTTTTTGATCAAGCCTTTGGAGTTTTCAAGATTTCTTAGTGAAAATGTCAGCAGTATTAAATAAGGGTTTCCTGTTATAGAGAACCCTTCTTCAAGCATTATCTTGATTGTCAGTCAATCATCAGCTCTGCATATTGTGCACTCCTTGGAAAGGAACATCTTTTTTATTATTGCTATTTTCTTATCTTGTTATTTATGCTATTATATGTCATGAGCATGAACCTAATTCCATGTGTATTAAATATACACATCTGAATTTCAAGAATTTAGGTACCACAACAGAGCAAGCAAGTTCCAAAAGGCTTTGGAGCATCCGTGGACAAAATAATGGAGTTCAAAATGTCCCTTTTAAATTAATCATTTTGTTAGATCCACTTATAATTTGTAATACATAGAAACATGCCAATCTTGAACTTTGCCACTGGAAATCTTACTGGAAATGTTTTATTTTTTTCTTCTAAGTGTACTCTCTAAGCTGGTTTACACTCAAATGGACCACTTCAGCGTTTTTATATTTAAAAGCTTCTTAGATGAGCACTTTCAATATAAAAAGTAGACATAGACTTCAAAGAAAAATCAAAATGTAGAGTAATGATCTGATTAAGAAGCAGAGCAGAAAAGGATGATGCACATATGACAGGCACAGCAGTCCTAGATCAGCTCAATTTTGTTCCTCAGTTCTGATATTATCCATCAAATCAGCTGCAAGAGGAAATAAATTGCCTAGAATTGAAACAATATTGCTGAATGGGCTACAGGGGAGAGACCCATTCACCTCGAAGGAAATTGGTATGCGTTACCACTGCCACATTGCAAGGGTACCATATAGCATCATTATCATGTGCAAAGTAGGACTGAAACAAGAATTATTTTGGGTGCAGTCACATGAATTGTGGAGATCCCAATCCCACTGCAGCCCTGTGGTGGGATGCGCTGCTGCCACACTGTGAGGGTCCAGTGCAGGGGGAACTGGGCAGATGGTCACCCCCATGAAGAAGCCAGGTGGCTGGACTGCTGTCAGAGCTCCCTCCATGTCTGGGATAGGCCAAGGCACCGGACATATGAGCGGGCACCTGGTCCTGCCCCACCTCCATCCCCTGGCATGACCAAAATTCTGCTCCCGGCAGCGTGCGATGGACAAGAGTGTTTACCAGTCAAACCCCCACCATGGAAATCACTGAGCAGCAGGGGAGAAAGGTTCCTGGCACATGGGCTGCCATGCAATGCAGCATGCAGCATATTCATTTTGGATAAGTCTGCCATGCAACACATCCTCAGCCTTTTCCCAGAATGCATCACATAGCAGCTGGATGCTCGCTTCACCACATGGAGGGGGGAACATCTGGTGCAGCCAGCTACATGATGCACCAAATCATGTGGTCCGGCTGCCCATGATGGATTCAAACTGCCAAAGTGTGGTAGCCTGCCCTAGCCATCTTGTGTGTCTGCACCCTTTGATTCTTGTGAGTATCTCACAAGAATAGAGAACTATTATTGAGATCTCAATGGGATCTCACTAATGGTTCAAGATTCTTGCAAGAATCTTGCGGAAAAAACGGTGCATGCACAAAATGACTGCTTGCCATTCTGCACATTTGCAGCCTTTTCCAAAAGGGACAGCTGTTCTGCGCATGCACAGAATGGCTGCCTTTTCCAAAATAGCAGTGACACTGCTGGTGCCATTTTGGAAAAGAGCTGTGCATGCACAGGATGGCCCTAGTGGCCATTTTGTGCATAAACTGTTCATTTTAAATTTGTTTTTTATATAGAGAGAAAAAAAATCTCAATGTGAAATTGTCAAAACTGGGGATTTTCTCAATTCTCTTTTTTCTCCATTGTTGTCAAGAAGCTTGATGAGAATAGAGAAAAAAACAAGATTGAGTTTAAGCCATAGTGCAAAAAAAAAACTATGACTAAATCAAAAATGGAATTGTAGTGTTATGAGTCATTAGATTAATCAGGATGGAAACTTAGCCTGTGCTGTAATGCAGGGAGATCTATATTAACATTCTTTAATGGCCAGAAGAAAGGTCTAAGAATAATTTCCCCAAGTATATCAATTCTATTTGTATTTTTGAAAGTTAGATTTTAATTTTTTTATATTGTTAGCTGCCCCAAGCTGCGATTAGCAGGAGCGCACGGGATATAAATTTATGTAATAAATAATAAAGTTCCACATTTATTCACCATTAGTAAGAGCCAAATCAGACGTGCTGGCTGATAAACCAAACCTCACGTTTCCGCCCCCCTAACTCTGAGGACTGCAGACTGAGACTTCTAACTGAAAACCAACTGGTACTTTTCGCAATCTGTATGGCTGATGGGAAAATAATCCAAGAAAACTGTCAATTTTCTTGATGATGCAGGAGGCAGACTAGAGCACAGACTGCATTTCCATAGCTCTTTTGTCAGCAGTATTGACAGTAGTAAAAACTTGAAACAGATATGACTCAGAACCTACACAGGAAGCAGGTACCTACACTAACAAGATGTTATTTTTAGAGTCACTTTTCCAGCTCATAGCTTTTGTTGACTTGGTTTTAATTGGTCCTCTGGCAACCTAAAAAAACCAAAACAAAACAAAACAAAAAAACCAACACATTTTATAGCTTCCATCAAACAACATTTGGGAGCTACCTTCTGCTTCCTTACAATATCAATAGGACCAATTAAGCCAAGTCCTTTGTCTTCCTTCTCCCCTTCATAAGCATTTCAGGATAGTATAACCCCCTAGAATTGAGTACAAAACATTCTCACCATGGGAGAAATTCATTAGAGAAAGGAATGTCCACACTTTATGGTTCTGTGGGGGGTAAATCATATATTTTCCCTCACATTGTATTGCAAAATAAAAAGCAGTTTCTGCAGACAAAAACGGTCATTTGGTATGAAAAGATAATCCCGATGTTCTGCTACTAAAATAGCCATGTTCTCTGAGAAGTTGAGGGAGCAAGGAATTGTGATTTTCCCAGTGCAAGAACAATTAACTTATTTGTCACAAAAGCGGTGCTCGTTGTTAGGAATGGCAAACTTTCTCACACTCAAAATAAATAATTAAATAAATAAATAGATAAATAAATAAATAACATCAAGCAACTATCAAAGCAACAATTCTATTATGTTTTGGGTTTTTTAGATGTGACGGTGGCCAGCTTTAGCACACTAATCCATTGGCCACTAGGCATGGGCGAACAGATCGCGGTTCGTGTTCGGCCGTTCGGTTCGGCCGTGATAGGTTCGTGTGTTCGCGTTCGGCCGTTCGGTTCGGCTGCGTTCGGTTCGTGTGTTCGTGCTCGGTCGTTCGGTCGTACCTCACGTTCGTGTTCGCCCATTCGGTTCGGCCGTTCGTGTGTCGGCCGTTCGTGTTCGGTTGTTCGGGCAGGTCGTACGTTCATGTTCGGCTGTTCGGTTCGTTCGCCATCGGGTTGTGCGTTCGTGTTCGGTCGTTCGGTGTTCGGGTGGTTC
>QEPC01009674.1:1024368-1038188 GCA_003113815.1 Sphenodon punctatus
TTCGGTGTTCGGTGTTCGGTCCGTTCGGTGCGTTCGTGTTCGTGTTCGTGTTCGGTTGTCCGAACAGGCCGAGTTCGGGCCGAACACCGAACTACCGAACCGCGTTCGCCCATCCCTAGCCCTTTCAAAGTAAGTAGTGAGACTATCAATATAGTTCAGCACAGGAGTTGCAGGTCAGTGGTTGAACTCCTTTGAACATCTACCTATAAATGTCACAATGAGAACAGCTAGAAATTCAGAAGACGAGTTCTCTGCATTCAACCTACCTCACCCTAACGGGCTGACTGAAAGAGATTCTGGGATAAGTGTAATTATTTTTACCCAACCCATTCAGGTTTGGAACAGGTCAAGCTGACCACCATCTGGGAGTGCCCCTCTCCTTGTGGAACACCATAGCATCACACCAATCCACAAGGGGCAGAGCTAATTCGAGACATGGAGGGGGTCCTGAAGTGCTTCAGGTATTCTAGTGTGTCAAGTCATTCATGTCCCCTTCTGACATCATGGTGCTCCACAAGCAATGAAGGACATGTTCAAACCATGTTTGGATTGGGTCTCAAAAGAGACTCAATCCAAAATTCAGACTGCGAAGTACAGCCCCAGCAGATTTCTTCTCTGCACTTTTGAAAATCTCTCCTTTGTTTAGGTGCCTAAATGGGAAGCAATCTCATAAAAAAGTCTACTTGAGAGTGTTTAATCTTGTGCTAAGATAGAGCTGCAGCTCAAAGTTGAACTGGAACACAACAATCTGACCTCCCTGCTGTGAACCAGAATGGATATGGGTATTAAAAATCCTACTCAAGCAGCGTTGCCTAGCGTATATGGTGTTGGACTTAGATATAGTAAACCAGGGTTCACATCCCATGTTAGCTGTGAACTCACTAGGTGGCATTGGGAAATTCAGTGTCACTCAGCTGCCATTCTCTATCTTTAAAACGAGAATAATAATAATAACAATGGTATACTTGCAAGGTTGTTGGGAAAGTGAACTAGATAAGAATTGTAAATAATTTTAAACATGGAAACACTATATAAATAATAAAACAAAAGAAATAAGCAGTATGGTATATAGTGTATCAACTGTGGAAGGCTAAACATTTGTATTGCCACTGCCAGAATTTGAATTCATAACTCAGGGAATGTAACTATTCTAAGTGTGGAGAGTTAAACTATTAGGTCATCCGTCTTCAGGAGTAGTTTAGTTTGGCTGGGTGGAAAATGCATAATCTCATCCTATAGAGACAAGACTGAGGGTAACCAAAGTGAAAGTTCATGTAAAATTAATATCCTCTTAATTGAAAATCTTCATCTAAATACATCACCCATATATTAGAAATGTAAAAATATAAAAAATGGCAAACATTAACAGTGAAATGAAATTACCTGAGTTGCCAGCTTTGAGTACTTCTCCTTTATTATTTGCCAAGTGTTTATAGAAGTACACAATTTTTCTTGCCTTCAACAGTGTTTGCAATTTCGTTTCTGATGTTTTAATTCTTCTCTCAATCTTCTTGGCAGATGAAATCAAGAAAACTTCTACTGCAGACAAACAAAGAATCCATTCAACTTTCCTCAAACATATGTTCAAGCATTTCTTGAAATCACAGTAACCGATAGTTATTTGGGTTATTCAATGAGTAATTAATTATTCACCCAGCAATTGTAGACCTGTGAAAAGGACATAGGCCCCTTTTAAACAGGCAGAGGGGCAAGTCCATAGGCAGCGGTTAGAGCATGGGTGAGTGCATACATGGATGCACACCCATCCCCCATGCATGGAGCAACCAGCATTTTTGCCAATTGCTCCACATGTGGGAGTTGGGTGGGAACGCATGGGTCACGGAGCGTGCACCCACACACCCCGCATTTACATGAGATGCTCTCCCACATGAATACTAGATGTCCATGTGTGGGAGTGTCTCATGTAAAAAGGGCCTTAATTAGCTATATTTTATTATTTTACATGGGCTCATTCACGCCTTAATGATTGCTCTTTTCAGACCCTTTTTACATATGACGCTCCCATGTATGGATACCCATCGTCCATGTAGGGGAGCATCTCATGTAAATACATGGGTGCATGCTCTCATGACCCATACATCCTCACCTACTCCACACACATTGGTGAAAATGCTGGTTACTCCATGTGTGGAGCGGAGTCATGATGGGTGTGAATGCGCGTACGCCCAACCTATGCATCACCCGCCCATGGACCCAGTCTGTACTCCCTGCTCATTAAAAAACCTAATAGAACTGGTGTGGCTAAAATTTCTTGGTATAGTTTGTATATATGTGAGTGTAGCTTGACAGTGGGTGAAAACAGACATGATGCTAACCACCCTTTAACCACCCTTGGTGGTGGTTTATGCATGTTGCAGGGCTATATTGGTGCCCTATGCAGCCCTGCAACATGCATAAATGACCACCAAAGGTGGTTAAAGGGTGGTTAGCGTCATGTCTGTTTTCACCCAGTGAAACAGAAAAAAAGAAAAGAGAAAGGGAAAAAAAAAATGTCAAAATAAGAAACAGAGAAAATCTAAACATTTATCTTCACTCTATTATATTTTATAGGTAGAGGCATTTAGATTGATGAAGTTCTTTCTTTCTTTGGCTGGTTGATATGACACACAATCTCATTGACTGAGAAAATCATTTATGAGTCTCATTCTTAACTGAAATGTCAATATCTTTAATTGCAATTCATTGCTTGCAATATCTTCTGCAGCAGCACCACCCCGATGTTGCTTTTCTTTGCTTCTGAGGCTTGCATGTCATCATTTGACTACTCTTATGACTTGATGTCAACCAACACCCCTTCAAGTCCCATGGCTTAGACCATGACATACTTCCAGCTGCTGGAATTACAAGCAAACGTTCATGTTTTGTTTTCGCAAGATATCTTTCAAAATTTTGTGCCAGGAACCAAGATCTCACTGAGATCTCGGCCCCAATACAAAATCTCACAAGGTATCTTGCAAACAAACAAAAAATTACAGGGCATGTGCAGCCCTTTTCCAAAATAGTGCTGGCAGTGTCACTGCCATTCTGGAAAAGGGCAGCTGTTCTGTGCATGCACAAAATGGTTGCTGCACATGTGCCGAAAGGCTTCCCTTTTCCAAAATGGTGGTGATGCTGTCACTACCATTTTGGAAAAGGGCTGAGCATGTGAAGAATGTCACCGGTGGACATTTTGCACATGCACAGTTCTTTCCCCCCCTCCCCCTCATGTTTCTGGCGCGAATACAACAGAGACACTGCTAGTTCTTGGCTCGTTCTTAGTTTCAAGGATGAGTTGAGAACTGTGATTTCAGCTGAGAAACACAAGAATCACAAGAGGTAGTTTCAGTCCTAAGCCTGTCACTAACAGTGGACAGTAGAAGACTCTTCAGAGGAAGTGCAAGAAAACAGGGCATATGCCATATATGGAGTTTTCCATTCCTTATTGGTCAATCCCTCCTTTGGCAGTCAAAAAATCCATCCATTCACCATCTTGGCTAATAGGCCCACCACTAGCTATCTTCCATGAACTATTAGGGTTGAAGCTGAATCCTGAGAAGACTGATGTGATGTTGTTTGTCCTGTCTTGTGACTTGGAGGGAATTGGGACACCTCTAATTGATGAGGTCCAGTCCCCTCTGGTTGATGATGTTCACAGTCTTGGAGTGTTTTTGGATCCCTCACTGCACCTGGAATCCCAGGTGGACTCAGTGGTAGACTTACCTCCATCTGGTAAGAAGACTGTGGCCTTTTCACATATTAATGATATTCTAGGTATCAGCCTGGATATGTTACCACAAGTTGCTTTACTGGGTCTCTTACCTGTTGACCCTGCTATAAAAGACAGAAAAGAGACATGCCAACAACTGATACTCACAGCAACTCACACTGTTGTGTGCAAGTGGAAATCAGAACAAGACCCTACAAAATAAGACTGGATTAGAAAACTCTAGAAAATCACAATGGAAAAAATCTCCACAAAACTTGAGGACAAGTTGGAAAGTTTCTGTGCCATCTGGAATCTTTGCTGGCCCATAATAATGGATTCAGGATGACCAACTACTACTAAGGAATCCATTTATCTAACTGAATTATAAGTAAGGTGAACTTTAGCATCTCCAGTGAATGTACATCACAAAAATAATAGGTAACCCATAAGTTGTGTTTTCTTCCATGAGACCCATCTTAATTTGTGAGACTCAATTTTATTTATTTATTACAGCTTTTGCCATTTCAGTAAATACCAAATACACCAAATTTGAATTTAAAGAACTAAAATTAAAACAAAACCATTTCAATTAGTCAACATTTGAGCAAATCCCTCTTCCTAGGAGCCAGCAAGAAAAAGAGAGCCACTGTGTTCATGGATTCTAAATCTGTAATTGTAAATAGTTTGATCATTTTTTTCTCGCTTGGTGAGAGGAACTTCAGTTTGCAACAGAGGAATGAGCCAAGTTAGATATAATTCCTCATAATAAGGACATATAAACAAAACATGTGCAAGAGGTTCCACCTCAGTTAAATAACAAGTACAAAATCTGTCATTATAATTAATTCCCTTGGTTCTACCCAAAGTAACTGCTGAATTAAGAAGTTCAAAATGTGTCAGAGTCATTGACCTATGAAGGGGGTAATCACTAAAATTAACTAAATATGGTTAAAGAAGAATCTGAATTTTGAACACTGAATACCATGGAGCAACTTTGGCAGCATGGACTTTAGCCAATCTCTCCTGGATAGTGATATCAAGCAATCTTTGCTTATTTTCTAACAAAAGGGATCTAGACTGTAGACCAAAGCTATAAGCTAGGGGAAAGCCACATCTAGACAGAAGTTTTGTAAATTCTCCCTTCCACCAATATTTATTGGGACCGTCAAAAACAAATTTGCTCTGCTGAGCATTTACTGTGTAATCTGGAAGTTTCCATTACACGGACTTTAGTCCAGTAGGTCAATGCTCGAACCTTGGCGATGAGAGCCACTGGATGAAATGCAGTCTCAGCACAGAGAAAAGAAAGAGGGGTAGCAGCTGGAAGCCCTAATAGACCTCTAAGAAACTGGTTTTGTGGGACTTTTATTTCTCTAATAAAAAAAAAGGGAAGGAGATCTCTGAACTGTACAAAAGTTGGGGTAAAACTTTAGACCTGAAGACTGCAATCGCTGAGTTCACATATAAGTACTGGAAAACTTATATAATTTCAGAATCCCCATCAGTGAACTCCTAGTTCTATTAATTGACCTAGACTTTTGGGCACTCCAGGAACCTGATGCCATAAAATAGATACCCAAATATGTATATTTGTTAACTTGTGAAAGCTGAAAGTCACCAATACACCAGTGGTAGCTGGTCTGGGTCTTTCCAGAGAAAACCACCTGGGACTTGCTAACATTAATACTATTAACTGAGCAAAAACTTTGCAGTTGGTTCAGACAATTTTGCAGATCCTTCCTAGTTTGGGATTATAGAATAACATCATCTGCATATAAAAGAATGGGGGGGAAGGATGCTTAGCAATTTTAGGCAGGGTAGTACTGACTGAACCTATTGAGGAGACCAGGTCGTTAATGAATAAATTGAAGAGGAGAGGGGCCAAAAGACACCCCTGTCTAACCCCTGTATATGCATTGAAGGGCTTAGAGAGATTGCCAGTTCTATCAAACCTCACCACTGCCTTAGAGTCGCGATGCAACTCTATTATTAGATCTAATCAATGACGATTTATACTCATCCTCAACAATTTCTACCATAATTTGCCCTGATGCACCATATTGAAAGCTTTATTAAAATCAGTAAAGACAACAAATAGTTTTCCCATTTGAACATTTACATATTTTTCTATTAAATGCAACAGCACAAACCAGCTGTCAATAACCAACCTTCCTCGCCAGATCCCCACCTTTTCTTCAGCTAGAAGATTGTTGGCATCTACCCATAGTTCTAATTCCTCCAGTTGAAATCTGGAGTAGATTTTGTGGACTATGGGAGGAAGGCTGATGGGTCTCTAACAAGTGTCTCTAAAGGTCAGATTTACTGCCTTTTTTAAAAATGCGTACTATGGTGGGTAAAGTTAAATGAAGGGGGTAACTATTTGTTATTCTTATTCTTATTCTTATTCTTATTCTTATTCTTATTATTTATTATAAACATTTATATAGCATCAGCCATGTGCCTGGTGCTGTACAGAACATAGAAAGAGACGCGGTCCCTGCTTGTGGCTTACAATCTAAAAGACACGGAGGGGGAGACAGGGAGAGGGGACAGTGGGAGAGACAGGGGAGAAGACAAACAAACATTCAAGCGGATGCGAAGTCTCAGGTGCCTGTGCTTGGCTTGGTTACAATCAGGTTGGTTGCAGCAGTCTGCAGAGGAGGGATGAAAGTAAGTATATGGGGAATGACTAGCAGGCATTGGGAAAGGCGGCAAGGAAAAAGTGGGTCTTGAGGAGGGATTTGAAGGAGTGGAGGGAGGGGGCAAGGCGGATGTGGGTAGGGAGGGATCTCCAGGCATGGGGGGCAATGAGGGAGAAGGGTCGAAGGTAGTTAGGTGAGCAGGAGAAACAAGGGAGAGTGAGGGAGGGGACAGAGGAAGAGCGGAGAGCATGTGCAGGAATGCGTAGGGAGATTAAGTCCGAGAGGTAAGGGGGAGCTTGGTCGTGGAGTGTTTTGAACGTGAGTACCAGGAGTTTAAACAGGATACGTTCAGGAAGGGGGAGCCAGTGAAGAGAAAAGAGGAGAGGCTGCACATGGTCGAAGCGACGGGCAGAGTGAATGATCTTGGCAGCAGAGTTTTGGATTGCGATAAGGGGGGACAGGTGAGAGCGAGGGAGGCCAGCAAGGAGGAGGTTGCAGTAATCGAGGAGAGAGATAACCATGGCATGAACAAGGGATTTGGCAGAGGAGGTAGAGAGAAAGGGGCAGATCCGAGAAATGTTATGGAGGGTCAATCGGAAGGATTTGGCAACATAGTCAATGTAAGGTTTAAAAGAGAGGTGCGTGTCAAAGATGAAGCCCAAGCTACGGGCTTGGAGAACAGGATGGATGGTGACTCCATCGATTCAGGTGGGTAGGTTAGAGGGAGAGGAACAGGAGGGAGGAAAAATGAGGAGTTCAGTCTTGGCCATGTTGAGCTTGATTTGATGTCGGGACATCCAGGCGGAGAAATCAGAGAGGCAGTTGACAAGGCATGAATGGACAGAAGAGGAGAGAGAGGGGGTAGAAAGATAGATTTGGGTGTCATCAGTGTAGAGATGATATTGGAATCCGTGGGAGGCAATAAGTTTGCCAAGGGACAGGGTGTAAATAAAGAAGAGGAGAGGGCCAAGGACAGTGCCTTGGGGGACCCCAACCGAAAGAGGGAGGGAGGATGAGTTTGACTTGGGGAGCGAGACTTTAAAGGAGCGGTCAGAGCGGTAGGAGGAGAACCAGTCAAGGACAGAGCCACGGAAGCCCAAAGAGTAAAGCGAGTCCAATAGAAGCAACTGGTCGACAGTGTCAAAGGCAGCAGAGAGGTCAAGGAGGACAAGAAAGGAGTAGAGGCGCTTAGGTTTAGCGACAAGTAGATCATTGGTGATCTTGACCAGGGCAGTTTCAGTAGAGTGGGGGGGGGGCGGAAACCGGATTGGAGAGGGTCCAGGGAGGAGTTGGCATAGAGGAGGCCCAGGCAGCGGGAGTAGATGACACGTTCCAGAAGCTTTGAGGCAAAGGGAAGGAGGGAGACTGGCCAGTAACTAGAGGAGTCAGATAGGTTCAGGGTGGGCTTTTTGAGGATGGGCGAGACAGTGGCATGCTTGAAGGCAGAGGGGAAAGAGCCTGTGGAAAGGGAGAGATTGATGATATGTAGAAGTGGGGGGGTGACAGTGGGAGCAATAGAGGTCAGGAGGTGGGAGGGGATTGGGTCATGGGGGCAGGTGGAGGGGTTGGATGAAGAGAGCAGAGTGGAGATTTCCTCAAGAGAGGCAGGAGGGAAGGATGTGAGGGGGGAGGGGGAGTGGCGGTACAGGAGCGGCAGGAGAGGTGGGTGGGAGGCAATGTCCTGATGGATCTTGTCAATCTTTGAGGTGAAGAATGATGCAAGACCCTGAGCAGCAAGGTACGAGTGTGGAGGAGGGGAGGGGGTTTAAGAAGGGAGTCGAAAGTAGAGAAGAGGCGGTGAGGGTTGCAAGAGAAAGATTAAATCCTGGAGGCATAATAGTGTTGTCTAGCTAGGTAGATAGCCGAGGAGAGGTAGGAGAGGGTGAATTTGTAGTGGAGGAAGTCAGGGAGGGAGCGGGATTTGCGCCAGAGGCATTCGGCAGCCCGGGTGCAGGAGCGAAGGTAGTGTATGTTAAGGGTGAGCCAGGGGCGGGGGTTTTGGGACCGGATGGGGTGGGAAGAGAGGGGGGCAAGAGACTCAAGGGTTGAGGAGAGAGAAGTGTTGAGAGAAGAGATGGCAGAGTCAGGGGAGGAGGAGGAGAAAATGGAGGGGAGGTGGGGGGATAGAGAGGAGGCAAACTCCATGGGGGTAATGGCCTGCATATTGCGGAATGGGCACGGAGAGGAGGTGGGAGAGGCTGAAGGAGGTGAGGAAGTAATGAGAATTATGGCAAGGATCAAAGGAGAGGTCAGCAAGAGCACAATTTCGTGAGAAGATGAGGTCGAGGGAGTAGCCGTCGGAATAGGTGGGGGAATCGGTCCAGAGTTGGAGATCAAAGGAGGAGGTCAGGGAGAGAAAGCGGGAGATAAAGGGCATGGAAAGTGTGTCAATGTGAATGTTGAAATCACCATGAATGACAGCAGGGGTGTCATCAGAGAGGAAGAAGGTGAGCCAGAATTCAAAGTCTGGGAGAAAAGAGGAGAGGGAACCCAGGGGGCGCTAGATGACAGCAACACGAAGGTGTAGGTGGGAGTATAAACGCACAGAATGGGCCTCAAAGGAAGGGAAAGAGAGGTAGGGAGGAGGGGAAAGGGTTTGGAATTGACAGGAATTGGCAAGGGAAACCCGCGCCACCCCCCTGGCCCTCAGGGCGGGGTTGGTGAGAGAACGAAAGGCCCCCTGAGCATAGAGTGGCTGGGGTAAGTGTAAAAAGGTTCACTGGAGGGGAATTTGGTATTTCAGTTTAATCTCCCAACCCAGACTGTTAGTTAAGTTTTTCTTATGAAAATTAAAGGACATCCCATTATTCAGCACAGACCATTTATTTCCCCCCAGTTGTAAATTATTATTGTAGGGGTTATTATGATAAAATGAAAAATTACTTTTTCTTTTTCATTATTGTAAAAACAAAAATTAATAATAATAATAATAATAATAATAATAATAATAATAATATTAAACAAATTTTAGTTTTCAAAATACTGGGAAAATTCTGAAGAATGTTTTTCTGGCTACAACTTTTTTTGTTTCTTATTCAGTTCTATTGAAACATGAGTAAATTGTACCCCCAAAAGAGGGCACAATGTGTACCAAACGTTGAAAAGATTAGATAAAGGAAACCGATTGTTTAAGCAATTTAATGTTTTGATTTCAAGGAAAGATGCATACACATTCCTGACTACAACTTCTTTATATTCCATTCAATTTGCATGAAAATTAGGAATATTATGTGCCTTCCCAAGATTATAAATTTGGTCAAATTTCAGAAAGTTTAGACAAAGGGTCCTGATGTTATAAGATATTAACTTGAAAATGCATTTCTGGGAGTAACATTTTTATATTACAGTCTGTTTAGAAGACATTTGGCAGTAATGTATCCCACACCATTCCTGTCTTCTCTGCCAAAAACAGAACAATTTGATAAGGGTTCCCAATTTTATAAGCAATTGAAGTTATCCCCTTGAAGACCATTATTCAGATAAATAGCAGCACATGCAGTGCCAGTCAGAGGCAGGCACCTGGCATGGCAGTGGGAGGGAGGCTGTAGGAGGGAGGATGGACAGCAACCTAACAGACTGACAGACACATTCATTGGCCAATTACGGTATGCTTCCAGCTTTACAGGACCAATCGGTGGTGACTTCGAGGCGGACATAGGCAGGCATAGAAGGGACATAACTGGGACTTTGAGGATAGCATCCCAGAAATCAGGAGACATATTTTACACATCCAGGCTGGTCAGTTATAATCACAATCACATGCTGCAGCACTGTGACAGAGGACATATGATAATCTCTATTGGCTCCTTCCTAAACAAATGCTTCCAACTTCCCAGTAAAAAGTGGGGGAGAGAAGTTGGAGTGGTCACAGCACAGAATAAGGATATTTGGTTGATATTTCTGCTGGGCCCTGGCCTATTGGCATCACAAACCGATCTTATATCACAGTGACACGTAAGAAAATTCCTGGCATTGGCTCCTTCTCTGCATATGCTGTGCAGACTTATAAAATTGTGACCTTTTATTACGTCTTTCCAATATTTGGCAGAGATGATCCTGAAGGTGTGAGATACAGCCCTGCCAAATTTCATGTACATTGCTTGGACTACAAAGATGCTACAGTCAGACATACATTTATAAGTTAATTAATTAAACTACCAGGACCTTTAGGTGGCATAATTTAGAAAGGGGTAAAAAAAATTCAAGTTTCATCCACATTACATGGGAGAGAAAGATGTTACAGCCAGGAATGTATATGCATATATTTGCAAAACAACATAATTCAACTGCTTATAAAATCAGATTCCTTTATCCAATCTTTCTGCAATTTGGTACAGATAATACCTTCCATTTGAGGGATAGTCCTGCCATGGTTCATCCAAATCTAATAAAAAATAAAAAAGTTAGATCTGAAAGTGTGTTTTCCATTGAAACCAAAGGAAATCAAAAGCGAAATCAAAAACGAAAATTTGATATTTATGAAAACAAAAACAAACAGTTTATACAATGAAAATCTTTCCCCTAGTCCTGTTAATTTGAGACCCTTTTAGCCGTGACCCTAGGGCCTGGATGATCCTGGATGAGCCTGCTCAAGACCAGGTCACGAATTGTATCTCTCGCAAGAAATGGACTACCGAGTTGGGGAAAGCTTTTCTAGATTTTACTTCCTTGGAAACTGTTGGGGCCTTATGTGCCCAAATTTGAGCAGCTTCCCTGGACTCGGTGGTGGCTTTTGAAACATTGTCCAGTATGTTCCTTCCATTGTTAGTGGCCAATAATCCCTGCAAATCCAATTCTTTGCATCATCCTTCCTGGTTTGACCAAAGCTGTACTAAGGAGAGGGTGTCCCTTTGGAAGATGATAAAGAGCATGGGGAAATTTCCCCCCAAATCCAACAGATCACTCGCGTCCAGATGCAGGAGGGCATATAGGGCATTATTAAGAGAAAAAAAATACCAGTTCCAAAAGCAGAAGTGGCAACAATTACATCAGGCCGCACTGATCAAGGACTCTGCTAGGTTTTGTTCTTTGATAGCCAGTGTCAAATGGAGGGACCCAGTAGAGCAAAAAAGTTCTCTCCCTTTGGTAAAATGGCAGCAGCATTTTGAAGCTTTGTATTCCAAACCATCAAATTTGCCTTTGGTTATTGAGTCTCAGCCTCATAACAGATTTCAGGAGTGGCCCACAGTTTCTGCTGAGGAACTCATTGATCTTATAACGCAGCTGAAGAATGGCAAAGCCCCTGGCTGTGATCATATTCCTCCGGAGTTGTTAAAATTTGATATCAATTAGTGGGCCTCTTTGTTGGCCCCCTTATTTATGGCAATCAACTTGTTAGGTCGGATTCCCAAAGCATGGTTAAAGAGTTTAGTTGTGCCTATCTTCAAAAAAGGAGCCCCTGGAGCCCCCTCCAACTATCGCCCAATCAGCTTGATATCTATTGTCACGAAACTGTATGCAAAATATCTCCTTTCCAAGCTTCAAGCTTGGTTGGACGACAATGATATCATTTATCCCTAACAAGCTGGATTTAGGACAGGCCAGTCCACGTTGGACCACGGTCATGTACTCAAGCATCTGACCGCTAAGTATGTATTATGCCACAAGAAAATCTCATCATTTTGTTGTTTCATCAACCTTAGGGCAGCATTTGACACCATCGACAGGGAACACCTCTGGGTGAAACTTGGGGGGTTCTCCATCGATGGGTGTTTGTTATACTTGAGTGTTAAACTCCACCAGGATAATTCTTTACAGGTTCGCCCTGCTAGAAATGGCCCACTCTCGAGTGATATTCCCCTCTGTAGAGGTGTATGCCAGGGATGTATATTGGCCCCAGCACTGTTTAATCTTTATGTTAATGACTTGATCCCTTATATGGCCGAAAACAATTCACACGCCCCAAAGTTGGGTGTTCGGAAACTACCCATTCTGCTGTATGCAGATGATACAGTCTTGTTATCACTGTCTCAAGTTGGTCTACGTAGGGGTATGGACAGGTTCTTGCTTTATTGTAATCAGCAGAACCTGTGTGTCAACTACTCCAAGACCAAGGTCTTGGTAATAGGCCACGTCCATTGGCAGTATAGATGGCTTACGGACGGAGTTGTAATTGAACACGTGCGTGTCTTTAAGTATCTGGGGGTGGTGTTTTCATCATTAGGCCAATGGTCTGCACATTTTGAAGCAGCCAGCCTAATGGCCCGTAAAACTACTAATTCCATGGTGAGTTTTTTCCATTCTCAAGGAGGGAAACTGGCCGATCCTGCCCTGTCCTTGTTTAAGGCTAAAGTGATCCTGCAATTATTATATGCGGTGGCTATCTGGGGTCTCCCTTTTTTGCACAAGTTTGAAAGCATACAAAATGGCTTTCTTTGTGAAATCCTTGGTTTACCCCTGTGTGTCCCCCAGGTAATCTTGAGGGCCGAATTGGCAGTGAGTACTATCAGAGCTCAGGCCTTGCTAGCCATTCTCAAATTTTGGTTAGAGTGGTGGTTTTTTCTTCCCCTTCATCCTCTCTCTTGTTATTCATCGCTTTCGATCATTTAAATGGCCACTGGTATGAGCAGGTGGAATTGGAAGTATCTAAACTTGGATTTTCAAAAGATCTTTTACTTCCACTAGGTTATAAAGGGGCAGTTGCCCTGACTAGGAACAGCAAAGGGAGCTTGCCGCTCTGTCCACTCAGAGGATTGCTCCGGACTATGTCCTTCCTACCCACAACCTCCATCCTCCCCAATATATTAGCTTGTGGCAAAGATGGCCGCACAGAAAGGCCTTGGCTTTGATGCATTGTGGCGCTTTTCCATCCACATTGCTGGAGGGTAGATATAGGAATGTCCCGAGAGATGAGATATTATGCCCTCATTGTGACTTGGCAACTGTGGAGACCCCTAAACATATGCTCTTGGAATGCCCAAAGTTTAGTATTTTAAGAGAGAGAGATTGGGTCTTATGTCAACTCAATAGGTGGAAGCAGGCACCTTCTACTATGTCACCTATTGGATGGTTCCGACTCCAGAACGGTAGAAGCATTCTGCTTTCGCATGGTTCTTTACAAGCAAAGGGCTGGTGCTTCCCCTGTCCCCTGACAGGTAATTTTCCCATCGACACCTGAGGAAGGTACTAGGTCCTGGGCTTTTGTTTATTTGAATATGCCGCTCTCTGGTTGATAATGTGTTATTCAGGTAGTAGAGTCCCACGTTTGAGCCTTATTTTTTGCTCCCCTACACCTGGATAAGTGGATATCAATCTGTGATTTAACTTAAGGGTTGTTTAATCAGGGGACAAGTGTTGGCATTGTTGTGGATTTTTCCCTTGAATCCACTGGGTTCGGGTGGGCTCACCAATTCGAGGCAGTACACAGAGTCAGGGTAAAATGTAATCCAGTTTATTGAGTGCTAACGCGTTAGCAGACTCTACAAAGGAGAGCTAGCTTTTGGGACTGCCCCCATAAGCTTTTATACCAAACT
>QEPC01009674.1:1039143-1071749 GCA_003113815.1 Sphenodon punctatus
TACATAAGAACATAAGAAGTGCCATACTGGGTCAGACCAATGGTCCATCTAGCCCAGCATCCTGTCTCCGACAGTGGCCAATCACGGTGGCTTGGGAGAAGCACCCAACAGGTCACAATGAGGGATCCATTGCCTGTTGTTTTCCCCAAGCTCCCATCATGTTCCCTTGTTAATAGCTGCTAATGGATCTATCTTCCAGAAAACTAGTCCAAACCTATTTTAAACTTAGATATAGTTTAGATATAAAACTGGGAGTCTGCGGGAGGCTGATTCAGATCCGCCCTCCTGCCCGCCAGGCCCAGGGTCAAAGCCAAAGGGAGGGAGTAGAGACCAACCACATGAAGAGCGTTGCAGGGCCAGGGGCCGGGTGGGGAGTGGGAGTCAGGACTTGGGGCCGGCTTGCATCCTTCCTTCCTTCCTTCCCATTAAATCCATACCATATAGTAAATTATAAAAGTAATTGAGTCCCTCCGTCCCGGTCCCAGACGGTGCCGGGCAGGGAGGTGAAGGAATGAATCTCTCAGTAATAAGTTAATAACACAAAACTCATCAACAACAACAACCGTCGGCAAACCAAATAGATATGTATCATGTTGTAATCTCAGACTGTAACTTACACAAAGAAGTTTTCTTTAGACTGTATGAGATGAATGATCAAATAATTCACTCAGCAAAAGGAATCTCAGTCTCTTCTCGCGTTGCGGACAGCAAGTAAAACTCCGTCCTCACAGCGGGGACGAGGAGAAAAGGGATGAATTGGGAGCACACACCCTCCCCCCCACTTTATAGGGGCAGAAGAATAAGGGTGATCTCCTTCTCTCTCTCTCTGTCTGATTGTCTCTGTCTCTGAAGCCAATCAAATGGCTCAGTCTAGTCAGAGAGTGACTCGGGACAGGGCAGGGGAGTTGCGGCGGTGGGGATCCTGCCATGATGCTGACTGATTCTGGGCGATGGAACCATGCAGCAAGGAAACACAATACAAAGCTACCACAATTAAGTGAAAGGTAGAACTTTGTGACAAATCTGATGCTTCTGCATGAGATCTGCAATGGTGAAAGTACAGTGGCAGCAACCTTGGAAAGCTGCGAGTGCAAGGCGCGAAAATCGCTCCATTCCTAATTGTGCTGTTTTGTGCAGAACAGCACTTTCCGCCAGTAAATGCTGCTGCAGTGGTACGGCATTTCAACCCTACCCCAACATCCTCCTCAGTGAAGACTGATGTAAAGAACTCATTCAGCTTATCTGAAATGTCCTTATCCTCCCTGAGTGCCCGTTTTACTCCCTTGTCATCTAATGACCCAACTGACTCTCTAGCAGGCTTCTTGCTTCTGATGTATTTGAAAAGGGTTTTGTTGCTTATTTTTGCCTCTTTAGCAAGCCTCCCTTCAAAATCTCTCTTGGCCTGCCTTATCAACACCTTACATTTACGTTGCCAGTGTTTATGCTCTTTCATATTATTTTCATTGGGACAAGCCTTACATTTCTTAAAGGATGTCTTAAAGGATGCTTTATATAAAAAATAGGGGTGGGACTTGGTGGGAAATACCGGATACCGGTTTTAACGGATACCTGATCTCGGAATACTGGATTACCAAATTAAAACCAGTATACTGGTACCGGATTTTTTCCCATTGAAATCAATGGGCAACTTTCCCCATTGAAATCAATGGGAGACAAAAGTAAAACTGAAATTACCTGTAATTCAATGACAGATTCACTTGTTTTGTGCTTTATTAACTGCTAACCACCAACCAGTATCACCAGACCACACATTGTGCCCAGACCTGGTGAGCGGTTAATTCTCCATTCACACCTGATTCCACTGAGTCACAGGGTTCGGCCCTAAGGCCTAGTCCTAGACCTGGTCAGCGGTTACTTCTCCATTCACACCTGATTCCACTGAGTCACAGGGTTCAGCCCTAAGGCCTAGNAGTCACAGGGTTCGGCCCTAAGGCCTAGTCCTAGACCTGGTCAGCGGTTACTTCTCCATTCACACCTGATTCCACTGAGTCACAGGGTTCAGCCCTAAGGCCTAGGCCTAGACCTGGTTAGCAGTCAATTCTCCATTCACACCTTCCAGTCACACAATAGTTAATCTCAATTCACTCTTTCCAGAAATAAAAATTCCTCTGGCCAGTGGCCAGTCAATAACTCACCATTTCTTGTGCGTCTGACAGACTCCTCAATTCAAAGTTCGAATCGCGTTAGAAAGAAAAAATGGTGTGCTGTTTGAATTAGAGATAATTGAATGTGCCCCCTTAACGTTGACCTCCCTCCAAAGTAGAGGTACTATGGCTGCTGGCATTGTGAGGCCTCAAGATATACAGGAACTTCAAGAGGTATGTGTGAAGCTTGACAGAACACCACAGATCTCTTAAGTCCCTCTACGTCTGGAGGTGAAATCATGGGTCCTGAAGATGTTGCATCCCATGCTGATGTGTAGAAGAGGTAAGTCCCACAGTTGGCAATGGTTGCCTGGTGTTATGGAGGTGCCTTCCTCCAGATGCAATGTGTTCTCAGACCTTAGTTGGACTCTGGCACACTACTCAACTAAGACCTGGGGACAGAACTGTGTCAGGAGGTGAAGTGGTCGGGGGTGGGTGGGTGTCATTTTCTGGAAGAGAGAGCATTTATTCCACCCTCTCATTGTTCACTGTGCTTTTTCCTGTGAGTGGGGGCGGGAACCATTTTGTGTATGGGAGGGTGGCTGCCGGGGTGGAAAATGGCTGCCCTGCTGGGCCGTGTATATGATGGGGTGGAAAGTGCCCTGATGTGCCTTCCTTCACTTCAAATTCTGTCTCTCCACCCTTACTTCTGCTATCTCCCTTGCTAGACAACACTACTATGCCTCCCGCATTGAGTCCTGTTCTCGGGACCCTCGCCGCCTGTTCTCTACCTTTGACTCCCTCCTCAAGCCTCCCTGTCCTCCCCCTCCTTCTTCCCTTTCTGCTCAGGATCTTGCCTCCTTCTTCACCTCCAAGATAGACAAGATCCGCCTCGACATCGCTTCCCACTCCTCTCTTCCCACTCCCACCCCTCTCCCTCCTCCCCCTCCTTCTCTCATGTCCTCCTTCTCCCCTGCCTCCCTTAAGGAAATCTCCTCTCTGCTCTCCTCCTCCAACCCTTCCACTTGCCCCCTTGATCCCATTCCTTCCCGCCTCCTCACCTCCATTACTCCCACTGTCGCCCCTTCCTTCCTGCACATCATCAACCTCTCCCTCTCTACTGGCTCTTTCCCTTCTGCCTTCAAACATGCCACAGTCTCTCCTATTCTCAAAAAGTCCACTCTTGACCCCTCTGACCCTTCTAGCTATCGTCCTGTCTCACTCCTTCCTTTTGCTTCCAAGCTGCTTGAACGTGTTGTCTACTCCCGCTGCCTTGACTTCCTATCCTCCAACTCCTCCCTTGACCCCCTCCAATCTGGCTTCCGCCCCCTTCATTCTACTGAAACTGCTCTCGCTAAGATCACCAATGATCTTCTGGTGGCTAAATCTAAACGTCTCTATTCCATTCTTGTCCTCCTTGATCTCTCTGCTGCCTTCGATACTGTTGACCACTCACTCTTGCTGGATTCCCTTCACTCCCTTGGCTTTTGTGGCTCTGTCCATAACTGGTTCTCCTCCTACCTCTCTGACCGCTCCTTTAATGTGTCTCTCTCCAACTCCGCCTCCTCCTCCTTCCCCCTCTCAGTTGGTGTTCCTCAAGGCTCTGTTCTTGGCCCTCTCCTCTTCTCGATCTATACCTCATCCTTAGGCAAACTCATTGCCTCCCATGGCTTCCAATACCACCTCTATGCTGATGACACTCAACTCTATCTCTCTACTCCCTCTCTCTCTCCCTCTGTTCAAGCTCGTCTCATCAACTGTCTCTCTGACATCTCTACCTGGATGTCTCAACGTCAACTCAAACTCAACATGGCTAAAACTGAACTCCTTATCTTCCCCCCTCATCCTTCCTCTCCTTCCTCACTGTCAATAACTATTGATGGAGTCACCATCCTGCCTGTCCCCCAAGCCCGTAGCCTAGGCTTCATCTTTGACTCAGCCCTTTCTTTTAAACCCTACATTGACTCTGTTGCTAAATCCTGTCGCTTCTCCCTCCATAACATTGCTAAGATTCGCCCTTTTCTCTCTGTCTCGTCTGCCAAAACTCTTGTTCATGCTCTGGTCATCTCTCGCCTCGATTACTGTAACCTCCTTCTCACTGGCCTTCCCCGGTCTCACCTTTCTCCCCTCATCTCTGTCCAAAACTCTGCTGCCAGGGTCATCTACCTCGCCAGTCGCTTCGACCATGTGCAGCCCCTCCTCTCTTCGCTTCACTGGCTTCCCCTTCCTGAACGAATCCTGCACAAGCTCCTAGTCTTCACCTATAAAGCTCTTCACAACCTTGCTCCCCCCTACCTCTCTGCACTTATCGCCCTCCATACTCCAGCCCGTGCACTTCGCTCCTCCTCTGTCCCTTCTCTCACCCTTCCACGCCTTCCCTGCTCCCCTAAGCGCCTTCGTCCCTTCTCACTTGCTGCCCCCCATGCCTGGAACTCCCTCCCTGTCCACATCCGCCTTGCCCCCTCCCTTCATACCTTCAAATCTCTCCTTAAAACTCACCTCTTTCGCTCTGCTCTGTCTGACTCTTTATCCTGCTGAGCCACTATTCCTATACCTACGATCGGTTTACCCTTATCCTTGCAACATGGACCTGCCTGCTGTCATTCTCATCGTAACCAAGCCAAGTACGTGCACTTGAGACCTCGCATCTTCATGAATGTTAGACCCCTTGTCTCTCCCTCTGTTCCCCTTCCTAAGTCTCTCCCCCAGCTCCTGTCTCTCAGATTGTAAGCCCTAGGGGCAGGGACCGTGTCTATTTTATTACTTTGTAAAGTGCCAGGTACACTGCTGGCGCTATATAAATGTTTGTTAATAATAATAATAATAAAGTGGCTTTCCACTCCAGTGGGTGTGTATATGGAATGGCACACTGTGGTGACTCATGTGTGTGTGCTGGGGGGGTGCCCCCACCACCATAAAGACGTTCCACCCTCCCAAAGCCCACTGCACCTGTTCCTGATGATGAGGGTGGGCAAATTTGGAGTGGTGTGTGTGCGTGTGTGTGTTTGTATGCACACACGCATATGGGATGGGGGTAACCCTGTCCCAAGAGTAACCCTGTCCAAACCCCCACGTCATCACTTACCTAATGTTATATGACTGGACTACAAGTACTCTTGGTTTAATGATCTCCTCTGGAATGCCAGTTGTTTTCCTTGGTAGGCAAGGCTACAGACACAGAGATGCCTATTGACTTAATAGGATCTGCAGAACACCCACTGAAGTCAAAATGCAGCAATGTGTCATGTAGTGCACTGCTGGCAAGCCTGGCAGTGTAACATATTGAATTCTTCTTTTGCCATTGCTGAGTCCAGTGTCATCACTGGAGGCCTCTAGAAAGACACAGTCAGACTCCAGGGTGTGGAATGGTTTTTATTTCAAATCCACAGGCCTGAAGTCAAACCAACTGTGTCTGGAGGTACTGGGGAGGGGACCCATCAGATGGATGTTTTTAAATTGTGTTGATGTTTTAATTTATTTTTTTTTTTTGGTGTTGTAAGCCACCTCAAGATGTCATGGGCATGAGGGGGTGGCAAATAAAGGTAATACTAATAATAAATAAATTAATTAATAAAATAAATAAAATAAACAAAAGTAGATCACGTTGCCATTGCATACCTTTATTCTGAACCTCTGAATCCTCGATCTTCATGCCCTCCTGGGCCACCTGTAGTCTTATGAATGTGTAGGCTTTGGGACACAAGCCTTCCTTCAGGCTTGGAGAACTGGGGGGACTGAGTTAGCTCCCAGTTCTGCCACAAGTCGAAATAGAAGTGATGAAAGGCAAGAGAAGGATAGGACAGAGTAGAAATAGGAGGGGAAAGGCTCTTTTGTTGTGGTTCACGAGAAGAGGAAGGGGAAAATATGGGTACAGTGGGGAAAATGAGAAAGGGGACTCTGCTGCACGTCACTCTTCTGCCCGGCTTGTCTGCTGGAGCTCTCTGTTCTGCAGCTCTCTCTTCTGCTCTCTTGTCTGGAGTGGAAAGAAAATAAAAACAGCAAGTTATTTGTTTTAATGCTGCTGAGATTTTTGAAAGAGGAAGTTCCAGACACCCCCAAACCTCCATGCCATCACTTACCTAATGTTATGTAACTGGAGGACTCTTTGTTTAATGATCCCTCTGGAGGACTTCCAGTTGTTTTCCATGGTCTAGGCTACAGACACTCTTTTGACTTCAGAGGCTCATCAGAAACACCCACTGAGGAAAAAAGACTTAATTGCATCATGCAGTGCACTGGTTGGGGGTGGCTGGCATAGCATTCTCCTTTTGCCTTTGTGGTCCAGTCTGTTCTAGATGAGGTCCCATAGCTGGGGTGCTGGAACCTCTGACACAGAAGGACTCCAGGCTATAGAATTATTTTTATTTAAAACCCACAAGACTGGAGTTCTACTGCATCTGGAGGTGCAGTGATGGTGGTGGGGACACATCAGATGGCTGAGGGGGACCTGGTTGGAGCTTAGGTGGGAGAGGCAGAGTGGGGTTGTGGGCCTGGGCCAATGGCCATGGGCTGGGCCGTGTCATTGGGGAGTGGCTCCCACCCCCGGAAGATGTTCCACCCTCCCAAAGCCCTCTGCACATCTTCCTGGGGGTGGGTGCAGCCACCCCACACATGTAGGGCTGATGTGTACTGTGTGTGCTGGTGTGCGACTGCATGGCACGTCATGTGCCTTTCAGAGTGAAGGGCCCTGCTGGGGCACTGCACTCCAGTGTGTGTGTGTGAGAGTGAAGGGCCCTGCTGGGGCACTGCACTCCAGTGTGTGTGTGAGAGAGTGAATGACCCTGCTGGGGTGGTCCATTCCAGGCACCAAGGATGGAGTGAAATGGATTGACCCTGCTGAGGTGCTCCACTCCAGTGTGTGTGTGTGACAGAGTGTGAGGTTGATGGGGAGGGTGCTCCAGGAGGGGGGATGGGCTGGGCTGTGTCCTTGGGGAGCAGCCCCCATCCCCTGGAAGATGTTCCACCCTCCCAAAGCCCTCTGCACGTCTTCCTGGGGGCAGGGGCGGCCAACCCACGCATGTAGGGCTGATGTGTACTGTGTGTGCTGGTGTGTGACTGCATGTCACATCGTGTGCCAGTCAGAGTGAAGGACCCTTCTGGGGCACTCCACTCCAGTGTGTGTGTGTGAAAGAGTGAAGAGCCCTGCTGGGGTATTCCATTCCAGGCACTGAGGACAGAGTGCAATGGATTAGACCTGCTGGAGCACTCCACTTCAGTGTGTGTGTGTGATAGTGTGTGTGTGTGTGTGTGATGATGAGGTTCCCAAAGAGGAACCCCAGTGGGATGAAACAGCTCTGGCAAGATCTTGGCCTGGAAAAATAACTCCTTGCCCTTCCCGGTGGAATGGGATCGAAGAAGGCAAATTGGGTGCCAGCAATATATGGGAATTAAGTAGTAGTTTTTCTACTACTTTTCCCTCGTGGAGTGGTTGGACTGGGACATCGCCATGCTGCGGGTGCCATGCTGGCTGCGCAAACTGAGACCTCCTGCTGCTCTGAGCTCATCAATAACACCGCTGACCAAACTGCATGCCGATATAATTGCCTGAATCTTGTCAGGATGTGCACAGGTGCAGGGGAGTGAAAGTAGCCGGAGAGGATATCCCCTGGGACTCGGCAATCACATCAGGTCCCCAAGTCAAAGGTATCACCTTCCAGGAACCTAAGAAGGGGAAGATTAGTCTTGAGAAAGACCAATTCTTCCACTGTCCTTGGGTCCATTTTGGTGTGATGTGGGGTCACAATGTCTTCACCCACCTGTACAGAGATGGGATAACCTTCGAGCGGAAGGTTTTGTGGCAAGGGATACTGAAACGTGGCTCTAGCAAATTAACCAGCCGTTTGAAACCAACACCTTCTAAAAGGTTGAATGGCCACTGATTCAGGGCAATCACTTCCCCGATTGCCTTGGTGATGGCCACAGCCTGGGGGTGTCTGGGTGCAAATGGCTGCTTCCTTTCCCAGAGCACAGTTACAGTCTGCTGGGAGGATGATGACAGGGAAGTGGTGGGCTTGGTTGAGCAGCTAGTGCTTTTGCTCTACCTCTTCTGGGGCCGGGGGGTGGTTTTGGCACCATCATGAGATGGCCCGGCAGTAGCAGTTGCAGTGGGAGTGGAAGATGGCTCCTCCTCCTCTGGAGAACTATCACCCACAACCTCTACAACTGCCACCTCCCCATGTGGTCACTTGGATCGGCACTCCGTAGGATCACGGATGTGCCCATGGTGCCATTTCAAGAGACTTCGAAGGCCAGAGGTGCCCCATTTCATGGGATCAGAGCCACTGTGACTGACCTTGGCATCGCAGTGTGCACACGCTACCTTTGAGTGGTCTTCCTAAAGATGTCAAAATGAGACCACACCAGGATGTGAACTTCTTCGTGCATGTTCCTGGGAGGACAGGAGCAGCGCAACTGGCAGTCGACCTCTCAAAGGTAGTGCTCAGCACCACACTTGTGGGAGGGGCAGTGGTAGCTGGTACAGTGGGTGTGGGTGTGGAGGGTGGGGCCTGAGGAGACGTGGGCGCACTAAGCTGCATGTCAACAAGGGGAGAGGGCGGGGATGCAGGTGTGCTAGAGTGCATGTTGGAAGCGGATGGGGCCAGGGAAGCTGGTGACTGCATGAGGGAAAGGGCATGCACCATTGAGAGCTGTGCACTAGGAGCAGGACCAGCAGCAGAGGAAGTAACCAGCATACGGTCCACTGCACTAACCGAGGAAGATGGACCCCCCTTCTTACTTCTAGGCAGCGACCGGAAGGAGGAAGCGCGCTCCTCCCATCCCAGCCTCTGTGGTGGCTTCAAGGTACATCCAGAGACCTTCATCTTGGGCGCACTTGAAGCTGGTGTGCTGGAGGAAGAGACCACTGGTGGCCTTACTTCCGGTGTCCCTGTGCCAGACAGAGTAAGCTTCTTAAGAGGAAGAGGCTTCTTGCCTCTTCCGGCACTGCCATTCATGGTCTGTTTCTTAGTTCCATGGCCGCTCATGTTTAAGCTGTTTCATGAACACTAAGAAAGGACCACTGGCAACAGGTGTGTGTGTGTGCATGTGTTATGTGATGTGTGGGGTCTAACCAGGGGCTAACTAACTGGGGCTGGCATTAACTATTGGGGCTGGCTCTAACTACTAAGGTTGGCTATAACAACTGGGGCTAACTGGGGCTAACTGGTGATGGCTTTAACTACTGGGGCTAACTGGGGCTAGGGGTGGGGTGGTGGTGGTGTACAGCAAGGAGGATGAGGTAGAGTGAGTGGGAAGAGGTGGAGCAAGGAGCATGAGGTAGAGTGAGTGGGGTGAGTTAGAGGTGGGGTAGAGCAAGGGGGAGGTACAGGTGGGATAGAGCAAGGGGGTGGGGTGGAGTGGGGTTAGAGCAAGGGTGGTGGGGTGGTGATGGGGTACAGCAAGGAGGGTGAGGTAGAGTGAGTGGGGTGAGTTAGATGTGGGGTAGAGCAAGGGGGAGGTAGAGGTGGGGTAGAGCAAGGGGGAGGTGTGGTGGTGGGGTAGAGCAAGGAGGGTGAGGTAAGGTGAGTGGGGTGGGGGTAGAGGTGGGGTAGGGCAAGGGGGGTTGGTTAAGGTGGGGTAGGGCAAGGGGGGTTGGTTAGAGGTGGGGTAGAGCAAGGGGGTGGGTAGAGTAGAGCATAGAGTAGAGTAGAGTGAGTGGGGTGGGTAGAGTGAGTGGGGTTGGTGGAGTAGAGCAAGGAGGGTGAGGTACGGTGAGTGGGGTGGGGGTAGAGGTGGGGTAGGGCAAGGGGGGTTGGTTAAGGTGGGGTAGGGCAAGGGGGGTTGGTTAGAGGTGGGGTAGAGCAAGGGGGTGGTTAGACAACAGCATAGAGTAGAGTAGAGTGAGTAGGGTGGGTAGAGTGAGTGGAGTTGGTAGAGTGAGTGGGGTTGGTAAAGTAGAGTAAGGAGGATGAGGTACAGTGAGTGGGGTGGGGGTAGAGGTGGGGTAGGGAAAGGAGGGTTGGGTAAGGTGGGGTAGAACAAGGGAGTGGGCAGAGTGGAGCAAGGAGGGTGAGGTAGAGTGAGTGGGGTGAGGTAGAGGTGGAGGGGGGGTAGAGAAAGGGGGGGTTAGGTGTGGTGCGGTGGAAGTGAGTGAGATTGACTACTCGCTTGCTGCTTGCTTACCCACAGCCGGCTACTCGCATGTGATGTCTGACATTGCCAACTGTCCCGTCCAACGCAGTCCAGTGGCTGGTGGATGCAAAAGAACAAAACAATATTTTAGTGCACCATGCAGTGTGCACACAGCTCTGCACTTGACTCCAACCTGCCCAAAAGAGGGAACAACCAGTCAATGACACAAAAACAAAAACCTATGGGCAAGCTCAAATGCAGTGAGCCACACAGATTTTCTTTTAAAAAAAACAAAAACACAAACACATCCTGCAGCAAAACACCTCAGGGCACTGCTCCCCCAAATCAACACCTCAGACAGTCACCCACTGCACCATGTTTAGTTAAGCAAAGAGAAGATTGCCCCAACTCCCCGACCTGAAGGCACAAGCCAAGCCAACAACACATTACAAGCAAGCGGGCACATCCAGGCACCTTTCCCCCCTCCCCCACTGGCTGAGCTTCAAAAAAGCCTCAGACAACCACCTACTGCACCATGTTTAGTGAAACAAAGGGAAGATTGAGGGTAGAGACACAATTGCATTTGCAGTCTTAAAATGGAACCCTCAGCCAGCCAGCACAACTAAAATAAAAGCCTCAGCCAGCCACTGCAGTGCCTGCCCACACACATGCCCCACCAAAGGCCTGGCAACTGGGGAACCCCCCCACCCTCCGACCTGAAGGCACAAGCCAAGACAACAACACATTACAAGCAAGCGGGCACAGCCAGGCACCTTTTCCCCCTCCCCCACTGGCTGAGCTTCAAAAAAGCCTCAGCAAAAAACCCTCATACAGGCCACAACCATTGGCCTGGTAACTGGGGAACCCCCCCCACCCCAAAACCTGAACGCACAAGCCAAGCCAACAACACATTACAAGCAAGTGGGCTGGGCACAGCCAGGCACCTTTCTCCCCAACCCACACTGGCAGAGTATCATCAGCCACCCACCACATGCAAGCACAAGCAGGGCACCCCCCACACCCCAAAACCAGACAGGGCAACTGTCAATGGAAAACCACACCCACCATGGTGGCAAGGCCACCGTTCCCCACCCCCTGTGCCAATGGAAACTCATCATGGCATGCCCAGTTTGCCCACCATGCTGCCCAGGCCCCACAGCACATGTCCTGCAGGCTACCATCACCCCCCCACACGCTATCCCTATTCCAACACTGAGTCTAGGGGTACCCACGTACTACCCTCCCCATCCCCCTTGCTAAGGGCACCAGGGGGATCCTGTACTAATCCCATAAAACCACAAAGGAAGTTAAGGAACCCCAAACTTACCAACAGTTGCACGCACGCACACCTCCAGCAGTCTGTGGATCCTTCAAGTCTCCAAGTCCACTGTAAAATGGCTGGCCAAGCACAAGCTCCATAAGGTCCCCCAGAAAGAAAGAAAGAAATCCAAGATTATTGGCCTGCCCCAGCAGCCAGTCAAGTGCCCATACCCCTAAGGGAACCTTCAGGGTTGGATGACTTTTTGAATTTCAAAAAAGTCAACCAATCCAAGGCAGGGTAACAAAGGACACCAAATGTAACCATTTGTAACCAAATGTAACCTCTGGGAGGGGGCAGGGAGGGACTCAAGTCAAAGCAAACTCTCTGCAAAACAAAAACCTGTGACAACTGCCACCTTCTAGATGTTTAAAAGATCTGGTAACCTTTAACAATACAAAGATCTGGTACAGCCGGTTTTATCAGATTACCAGATAAAATCCGGTATTGCAAAACCCGGCAATATTGGTTCTCTGGAGAACCGGAATTCCCACCGCTAAAATTAAAAAGATCTTTTTTTAAAGCATTAGTGCATCCATTCCTCTGTGGTCTCTCTTTGGTTTCTATGAACTTGTTCCTGCCAGTAGTATCAAAATATTGTACTCCCACATGCAAGAATTCAACAGCATCATGAACCACTGTGAGTCTACACTTTCATTTGCCATGTAGAAGACATGGTCCATGTGCATGTATCTAAGAAGTGTCAATCAGAAGTGGCACCACAACTTCAAGTGTGAAGATGTATGTACAGTAGATGCCTTCTCTTGGCTACCAGTGTCTTCAGGTCCCACTGCCTATCCTCTAGAAATGTAAGAAATATGCAGAGGTGTTTTGGATCACTTGTTACCAGTAGGGCTCTGCATACCAATTGACAAAGTGATTTCCACATGGTGGAAGAATCAAGCCTGATATGAATAAACGTACCTTTCCTCTAGAGAGAACTATAAAGTCAACTCCAGCAGCTGAGCTGGAATGGCTTCTTTAGAACTCATCCATACCTGCTCAATGGATTTGGAAACACTGTGTTTCCCCTTCCTTGGGCAGCTGCCCTGCACCCCGTCAGGCTACTTTCTTTGCCTCATGAATTTACAATACGTTTAGAGGAACAGCCTGGAGTTTGTGTTTATCATTTATCTCAATTTGTCTATGACAATTCAATACTTTCTGCTGTAGAATACAATATTTATATGGACAGATAAACATTCTCCCTGATGCTACATTAAAGCTCTTATTAAAACTGTCAACCCTCCGTAACATCAGATGTCTACTGAATCAAATGATTTTCATAAATTTGGAAGGCTCTTCTTTATAGGATCCATAACCGTGACTTTGAATTGTACTTCAGAATAGTGTTCAATAGAAGGATGTGACTGTTGTTCCAGTCATGACACTGGTGACCTATATGAATATTGACTTAGTTCTGCATCTCTCTAAAAGCCTACATTTTATAACTATCAGACTTTTCTTCTCATTCTCACCTGCTATAGTGAAGTGTAAAAAGTCCCTGAATGGACTGAATGTAAAATGTCCCTGAATGGAGGGATTTGGAGAAATTTGAATCTCAGTAACATGTTCACAGTGGCTGCTATCCTGAAACCACTTATTCATTACTATTTCCACTGAAATAAATGAAACTGAATCAGCTCCCTCTGCACTCGCCTAGCAGCAGTACAAGGAGAATTTCCATAAGTCATTACAGTCACAGAGCTCCCAATCCTCAGAGCAGGCTTCGGCACTGGAGTTTTCATTTTTATACAGCATAAATCTCTGAATCTCAAGTAAAAGTTTAGTAAGCATTTTTCTAATGAGACAAATCTTCAATTTATTTAATATACTCCACAAAGTGATGATTAAAAGCAAGGCATCTCCCTGAAACACAGTTTAATAAGGAAATCTACACCAAAAAACCCATTGGAGATTTAATCAAATAGCACATTTTATATAGTTATTCATCCTGTAGAAATCACAGTTCTGCCATTATCTTTAATTATTCTCTTCAGACTAAAAAAAATAGCTTCAAACTATACTCTCAGTGCTTGATATAGTAGGTGTGGGGAACACCTGGGTATAATTTCTATTTTATATTTATTTTCTTCTAACAATAGAAAATTAATTTCCAGTTCTGCTTACAAAGCACTTTTTGTATCATGCAAGGTAAATTATGGATTTTGATATTCTCCTATGGTAGAAATCTGCTAAGATGATTGTTGCCTATATGAATGGCAGGTTTCTAACAATTTGGGTCTCACTTGTCTGGTGGTGCTCAACTGGAAAATATTTTTCTCAGCCCTGATTCCATCTGCAGTCATGTTACAAATGTACTGACCATTGTTTGGGAGTACTTTAAAAACACCATCTTGAAAGCTCAGATTAAATGTATTCCTCAAATTAAAAAAGATAGGAAGAGGACCAAACGTCTACCTATGTGGCTAAATAGTGAGGTGAAGAAGGCTATTGGAGCCAAAAGGGCATCCTTTGAAAAATGGAAAGGTACCAATGAAGTAAATAGGGAAGAGATTAAGCATTGCCGGAGTAGATGTAAAAAGTTAATAAGGCAGGCCAAAAGGGAATTTGAGGAGTAACTTCCTAACAATGCTAAAACTAATAATAAAAACTTTTAAAAGTACATCAGAAGCAAGAAGCCTGCTAGAGAGTCAGTTGGGCTGTTAGATGACCAGGGGTACTTAGGGAGGAAAATGACATTGCAGAGAAGCTGAATGAGTTCTTTGCTTCAGTCTTGACTGCAGACGATGTTGGGGTGATACCCACACCAGAACCTTACTTTGTAAGTGCTGATTTGGAAGAGCTGTCACAAATCAATGTGACTATGGAGGAGATCCTAGAGAAAACTGACAAACTAAATACTAACAAATCACCAGGACCACATGGTATATTCACCCCAGAATTCTGAAGGAACTCCAATATGAAAGTGCAGATCTACTGTTAGTAATCTGTAAACTATCGCTAAAATCTGCAACTGTACCTGAGGATTGGAGGGTGGCAAATGTAACCCAGATATTTTAAAGGGATCCAGAGGTGATTCTGGAAACTAAAGGCCAGTAAACTTGACGTCTGTACAGGGCAAAATGGTGGAAATTATAATTAAGAACAGAATCCCTGGGTATGTTTATAAACATGGCTTAATGGGGAAGAGTGAACATCAGGGGCGGCTGGTGGGTTTTGAGGTCGGAGGGGCAGTAGGGCTGGCGGGCGACGGTGGGCAGAGTCAGGGCAATGGTGGGCGGCATAACCCAGAAGCAAGGAGTTCCAAGGGTTAATGTTGGATGGACATTACATTACTTAATCAAGCAATTTCAGTTAAGTTAGGCAGATTATAATCACCTCCTCTGACACGTTTAAAAGCAGGTAGCCAACCTTAAACCTCACTTACAACCAGTTTTAGCAAAGACACACACACACACACACCAGAGGTTAAGAATTCTGCTTCAGAAAGAAGGGAATTGCTGCATGTATGTTGGAGGAACCCCAATCGCTGCTTCAGAAGTCCCTTCTGAAGCAGTATTCTTGCCCTCTGCTGCGTGTGTGTGTGTGTGTGTGTGTGTGGCTGGGGGGAATTTCAAGGCCCATGACTCACCAGATTCACAGTTTCATCTCAGGATTTCAAAAGCATCCCATTTCCAGCATTGTGAGTACACCTAAAGATCTCCAGACTCACAGTTACATCTCAGGATTTAAGAAGCATCCCATTTCCAGCATTGTGAACACACCTAAAGATCTCCAGACTCACAGTTACATCTCAGGATTTAAAAGCATCCCGTTTCCAGCATTGTGAACACAGCTAAGATCACCAGACTCAAAGTTACAGGGGACCGGGTGGGGGGAGTCTCAGGGGGTGGGGGCACCGAGCCCCCACCCCCTTAAAATTAAAAACTAAAAAAAAAAAAAAAAAGGTCCCTGCCTTGCCGCTCCCCCCCCCCACACTCTGAGTGGCAGATTGCGGGGGGGAGAGCAGCAGGGAAGCGGCTGAGGCTGATGTTGCGCTGTTTGAATCAGAGAAGTAGAGCACAACAGCACGCCACCAGCCTTTTTCCTGAGCATGTGCGGCTGAGGCAGGGAGCAGCGCGCATGCACACTGGTCCCTGCCTCAGTTGCCCGGCCCAAAGCTTCTCACCTGGGTGTTTGCAGCAAGCACCCAGGCAAGAGGTTCCATTACGCCCATTAGGCTCATTGGAAAAGCCTAGCCCCTCCCTCCACAGCATGTCCTATGCATGCTGTGGACGGAGGGACTCAGCCATCCAAATCACGTTTTCAATAGAAAATGCGGTTTGGGCAGCTGAGCAGCTCAGCCTTTTTGTCCCTTCTGGGACCCACTTTAAGAGTGGCTCTGAGCATGGGTCCTGGAAGGAGATCACTGACAGTAGCAACAGCCTCTGAAGCAGAAGTCAGAGACTGTTGCTGCTGTCAGAAGTGGGGGCGCATTTTTTTTTAAAACTAGAACAGCGGTGGGGGGGGTCCCCCAAAATGCTAGGGGGAAGTGCCCCAAATTTACTTGGGGGGGAGCCGCTACTGGTGAACATAGATTTAGCAAAGGTAAGTCATGCTTCACTAAGGAGGCGGATTGGATGCGGCAGAGTAGACTGAAGCTCAATCCTGATAAGGCAGAGGTGATAGTGATGGGAAGGGTTGGGGAGGTGCTGGCCTCCTGCCCCATTGTCGCCAGGGGTCAGGGTCAAGATCGGACTAACCCTCCCATACCCTCAGGGCAACCCTGGCAGCCACCATCCCCAGGGCCCGTGGCCCCATCGCAGTGCATGAGGGAGCACCGGGCATGGGTCTGCATGAGGAGGGGGACCAGGCGGAGGAGATTGTCCAGACCTCGGAGGAACAGGGGGAGAGGATGATAGCGGCCGTGGACCGGATAAAGGCGGCCATCAAGCGGTCCCTGGAGTGGGCAGAGGTTAGAGACCAGAGGCTCCAGGCCGAGGTGCACCTGGAGCGGAGGCGGGAGCTCCAGGAGCACAGCAGGCAGGTGGAGGCATTCGGGAGGCTGGAGCAGGCCATCACAGACATGGTGCGGGAGCACTCTGCGAAGATGGATAGGTCCCACGATATTGGGACCTCCCTGCTCCTGTACGCTGGCATGATGTGCACCTATGTGATGGCAGCTGCGCCCCCGAGCACACTGCCTGCCCAGGGCCCCATTCTCGGCCCCTCGGCGCCCCCAACCCCTGAGCAGCTGCCCTGCCAGTCCCCCGGCCCCAGGGGCCGTGCTTCCACCTCCCGGTGCCCCCCAACCTCAGGATGGTGCAACCGCCATGGGGGGCCCCTGGGTCCCAGCCCCCCCCTCCGACCAACCACCTCCCCCCCTGCCGGACCTGGAGGAGGCCCAGGACACTGCCGGGAACACAGACAGCGGGGGGAGGGGTGCTCCCAGGGATCCATGGCCCACACCGGATGCTCATGGGGATGACACAGGAAAAGAGGGCGGGGCAGGGGAGGGCAGTGTGAGGGGGGCACTAGAGGGGGCAGGGGACTACAGGGGTGGAGGGAGAGGTGGAGGGGTCACATGTACATGTGGGTGAAATAAATGTATGCACACATGTATGCCTCCAGGGCCTGTATGTGGGTGACAAGAGGGGGGGCAGAACCCGGCAGGGGCCGGCACCGGGAACCCCAGTGAGTGGGCCAGGGAGGGGAGCCCCTCAGTCCCGGGAAGCCGGGCAATATGCCTCACAAGGGCGTCTCGGATGCGCCAGGCATAACGGTACTCCCTGGGGTTCTCTGCGTTCATGTACAGGGGCACGGGACCTGGGTCCTGTGGGGATCTGGGTATTCCAGGGCTTCCCCCTTGTTCTCTAAGACGTTGTGGAGCACACAGAAGGCCCCGATCACCAGGGCAGAGGTCTCCACAGTGTAGTCTAGGCACCCAGTGAGACTCCTCCAGCGCTGCTTGAGGACCCCGAAGGCTCGCTCCACCACGGTCCTGCTGGAGCACAGGCAGGTATTATATAGCACCTCCGCAGGGGTCCGTGCGACAGGGTAGACCTTCATTAACCAGTGGGTGAGGGGGTAGGCAGGGTCCCCCAGGATACAGGGGGGCATCGGCACCCCCTCGATCCAGGTTATCCCCATGTCAGCGAAATCCCCCCGGAACATCCGGGCATAGAAGGGGGAGATGGTCATGATTTGGGCTTCGTGACTGTGGCTGCAGTTGCCCGTGAAGATGTCTATGAACTGGCCCCAGTGTTCCACAACCGCCTGCAGGTGCAGGGACTGGTACTCGTGCCAGTTCACATACTCTGCTGCCTCCCCTGCGGAGGGGCAGAGGATCTCGACATGGGTGACGTCCACGGCTCCCATGCAGTTGTGGAAGCCTCCGGCTGCAAACCCCGCCATCACGGTCTCCTGGTCCACCAGCTGGATCGTTCTGTCCAGGAGCACGCCCTCCACAACCTCGCACACATCCTGGAGGATACAGGCTACCGTGGTGAGCCCGACCCCAAAGTGCTGGGACACAGACCGGCAGGAGTCGGGCGTTGCCAGGGCCCAGACCCCTATGGCCACCCACTGAACCATGGGGGTGGGGGTCCTCATGGAGGAGTGCTCTTGCTCTAGCCAGGGCATAAGGAGCTCCGCTAGCTGCAGCAGGGTGAGCTTGTCCATCCTGAGGTTGGCCCTCCAGGCTGCCTCGTCCCACTGGGCCAGCGCCCTCACCCACCAACCCTGTGGGCACTCAGCGACCCATAGGCACCTCTCAATGGGCATAGTGAGCAGAATGACCCAGCACATGGTTTTCCTCACCCACAGGAGGTGCCTGGCCGCCTCGCGGAGTGCCGTGGGCCGGGTCCTGCCCCAGCTCACGCCCTGCCAGTCTGCCCCAGATAGCCTCAGTGCCCTGAGCCAGGCAAGGGCTCTCCTGCAGCCATGGTGCACCCTGAGGGCCCTTGCAGCTCTCTAGGCCAGGGAAACCTGCAGCCGGGCGGCCAGGTGCACCTCCGCACCAAGGAGGTGCAGCTGCTCAGTGTGGTCACGGTACCACTTGGCTGCGAGCACAAGGTGCATCCAGTAGGTGGCTGCCCTGTCCCGCTCCATGGTGGTGGGGCCCCCGGGGGCTGGGGGATGCCTATTATGGCCCTCCGCTGGGAGGACATGCCGGGGGCCTTCCCCCAGCCAGCAGGGCCCCCCAATGGGGTGCTTGGGTCTGTGGGTGTGCCCATGGTTACACATGCTGGCTGCGCATAGGAACTTGCGCCTGCATGGGCGCATGGCTCCGTGTGCTCCTTGTGCAGCTGCATACCTTCACCCATCAACCCCCACACCCATGGCTGTTTGCAACACCGTGGCCTTGGCTTCCTGATTTGCTGTTATGTGAGTGCTATTGTGCTCAGCAGCTGTGCCAGGTCCACACCCCACACCTCGCTCTGTTGTGCTACAATGTTGTGGTCCGTGGCCGATTTTCCTGCCCTTGGGACCCCTCAGAGGCCCTCCTGGCCCTGGAGGGTTTGTGTGTCCCCCTGTCCATGGTGTTATTCTCCCTGTCTTGCAGGACCATGGCTGGTTGTCCGTCCACCAGGCTCCCACTTCCCATCCCCCATGGGGCCCCCATATCTGGACGTTCCGTGAGACCATGTCTCTGTGCGACCTGTGGCATACCCCAGCCGTGCAGCTGCTCCTGGCAGCCCGGCCAGCCATGCAGGTGCCTTTGAGAGCTTGGGCTCCGTACTTCTCTACTTTAGCTATGAGGCAAGCGCTCATGATTGCCGGCTGCATATGGAGACCCTGGGGCTGGTTCACTTCCCTGATGGACACATCCCGGACAAGAGGTGTTCTCATGTGCCCTGGTCCAGGGCTGAGACCGTGTCTGCACTGGGTGTGTGTGGGCTGGGTGCCTACACGGTGTGCCTTGCTGAGGGTGGCCATTCCTTGGCCGTGTCCTACTTTGCCTGTGTTCACGGGGCGCATGGGTACCAGCGCACCCGTGGGGTGGTGTACCACCAGCTGCTGGAGCTGGGACATCTTCCTTGGTCCCCTTATTCTGCCTGCTGTGTGTCGGAGCCTTCCACGGTGGAGATATCAGCCCTGGTCGGGGTGTGGTCCTGTTTGGATGTCCAGCTGGGTCTCTCCATGCATGATCCCTTCGAGGCCTACTACCTGATTGCCCACCACATGTCCATGCTGGGGTACTTCCAGGACTTGATCCATTGGCCCTACCTGGTTCACCGGGCAGGGCACCCAGCCCCTGGGCCCGTGGTGGCCCCAAGCAGCTGCCTGTGAGTCCCGGTGTTCCTCCCGGCCCCAAGGTGTCCTGCCCCTGTGTGGACTCCCACCCCTGTCCGGGGGGGTGGTCCCCACTGGCTGCTCCCTCCCTGATGTCTCTGCCATGCTGTGGTGAAGCCTGCTTCGTGGGGTGCTGCTGCCCCTGCCTGTGGCCATGGGCCCACTCTGGGCCCCACCCCCCAGTCTGCCTGCATACCCGGGGTTCCCCTCCGTGGTTGCCCTTGCTGGTGCCTGGGTGCGGCACTCTGCATGGCCTCACTGACCTGCCTGTGTCCAGCTACCTGTCCCCACCTGCCAGTGCTGCCACCTGCTGCCTGCCCCCCCTTGGGTGCCTGTGTGAACTGGGGGTTCTGGGAGCCCCGGACTGGCCCTCGGTGCTTCCTGTAGGGGTGTGTGTGCATCCTTGGACCTGCAGCACTGCACCGGCTGTCCTGGCTTCCCTCCATCGGACCCTCTGCGGGTGTGGGGTCTCCATGTGCCTCCTGGACCATGCATTGCCGGCCCCCACTGTGCCTTGGTCCTGAGATCCGCCCCCCCTTTCCGAGACTGCTTATGTTGCTGTGGGGGCACCTGTGCAGACTGTGCTGCTGTGGGGGTGGGGGTTGCTGGTGCCTGTGTCCTGCCCTGCCCTTTTGCGGTCCCCCCCCTTGCTCCCGTCATGCCATGTGTGTTGTCCAGGCACCTGTGCCCCCCTTCTTTTTCTTTCCCTTGTGTGTGTGTGTGTGTGTGTGTGTGTGTGTGTGTGTGTGCCTGGGCGTGTGCTCATGCTGTGTGTTCCGCTGTGCCTCCGCTGGCTGTGTGCCTGCTGTGTGTGGTACCTGTCCGGCTCTTCTCCCTCTCCCCCCTCCCTTACCGTTTCCCTTGTGTGGGCATTCCCCTTTGTGCCTTTTGGCTTCTTTTGCCCTCAGGTGGCCATGTCTGTGTCCCGCCCCTGCCCGGTGGATTCTGGGTGTTTTGACCACAGCTGGGAATCGGCGTCACGTCTGTTGCACTGCCCCGGTCCATGATCTGGTGGCCCGATTCCAGGCCGTGGTCCCGAGCCCGTCATATCTGTTCAGGGCTTTTATTCGTCCCAGGGAGTGGTTGTTTTGTTCACCCCCACTGGGAATCCACTGTGGTGAACCGGCCACCCATAATGTCTGAAAACACCCCTTGTGACCATTCATCAGTATTTCCCCCACTAGTCAGCGAGTTTGTGGTTCCACCATTGCAAGATTGGTGCCAGCACTTTTCCATTTCTGTCACTTTCTACCACTGTCCAGCACTTCTGCATTGCTTAGCTGGTATTTAAAATATTAGCATCTAAGCATAGTTGGTAGCAGCTCAGTTCATATTGTATTCAACTAGCAAAAAAGCAAAACAGCCAGTAAGTTTCCTCATTGCAGGAATGAATGTGAATGACCTGTTTCCAGTAGAAACAACATTTGTTTCAATTGTTCATTTCAGGTCTACTTATTAGGGGCCCACACTTCTATTTCACACAGGGCCCCAAGTTCTTCGGATCTGCCACTGGGTGAGATGGACTTTCCTTACATCACACATAGGCATTAGGATCAAAGTGGGAGAGGACAGATGGAAGGGATACCGTACCCTTGTGTTTATTTATTATTTATTCACATGTTCATCCTGCCCTTCCCATTAAGGTTTAGAAGGCCCAGAGGCCAAAATTAAAGAGAAGACCAGCTCTTTGCACCACTCTGCTTCCTGAATGAGTAGCAGGAGGATGAGTGGATGGGCAATCGGTATTTGAAAGGGAGGGAATAGAAGTAGAATTTGGGTGGGGGCAGGAGGCAGAGCTGTCCCTTGACACGCTGGACTCTTGTTACTTCACTGCACATTGGCATGAGAAATAATGCATTGGACTGGTGGTTTAAACAACATCAAGGCTGCAATCTACAACCAATTATTCTAGAGATGTCCCATTGAAGCCCAGAAGGAGCAAGCGCATTGTGAATTCTGCAACTTGTCTGGCAAATGGAGTAATTATTGTCACTGCATAATTTCTGTACTTTTTAAGCCTAGGCAAGGTTTTGTTTTTTTAATTGTGCCCCAGCTTCACAAAGGCCGGTTAAGGCCACCAAATACAACACTTTCCTTTTAATAAGTACACATTCATACCCTCCAACATTTGACAGGGAAAAAGATACACTTTATGTGACATGCCAATACATTCCTGTACTTATGAAAATTCATTCCCTTCTGATCATGCTCAGTAGGATTTTTTATTTTCAAGCTTACCAGCCAGGAAGAAGCCATGCATCAGCATGGGACCCCTACAGAAGGTAAGTAAACCACCCCTGACCCCCCCCACTAGATCCTACCCTCTCTTCCCTCACTGGCTCCTGCTGTCCTATTCCCTCCACAGCCATCGTGGCCCAGGGAAGTGGCAGTAGGGGCCTGGTGGGGGGAGGAGGGGCGGTCAGGGTGCTTAGGGAGAGGGAATTTCTTTTTTACTTTTATGTCCTTATAAAGATCAGGGGGGACTTATATATAAGCTAACAACACCTACTCAAGGTATTTTACTCATCTTATTTAGATTAGATTTCTGTTATCAATGAGAGGTATAGGTAGTAGGGGTGGGAAACCGGTAGAATCCGGTATCCGATAATGCCGGTATCAGGCGTACTGGCATTATCGGATTCGACCCGGTAATCCGGACCGGGTACCGGATTCCGGGGTACCGGATTTTTTTTACATTGCAGCCATTTAAAAATGGCTGCAATGTAAAAAAACTTAAAGCCCCAGCAAAAAAGTTTTTAAAAAAAAAACCCTCCCCGAGTCCAGGCTGCGCGGGTGGAAGGGGGGACACCCCCCACCCACCCTGCCCAGCCTGGATTTTTGTTTTAAAAAAGAAAAGAATAAGACCCAGAGGCGAGGCGAGGCGAGCCCACCCCCCAGCACCAGCGGCCGCGGCGTCCCCGCAGCCGCCGGTAAGTATGACCCGATCCCTGGGGGGGGGGGGGTGTTTAACACCCCCACCCCCCCAGGGATCACCCCTACTAACGTTCAGTGCGCTTACCTTTGGGAGCTCCGGCGGCGGCGGGCGGTCCGGAGGCCTCAGCGCCGGCTGTGGCTGCTGACGTCAGGACACTCTAGGCCTTCCGGGGCACAGCGCCCCATTGAAACCAATGAAATAAATCCGGTACCGGTATACCAGATTTAATCCGGGAATCCGGTTTTCGTAGAACCGGTAACCGGTAAATCCGGTAGCCGGTAATGGGCCTGGGGTCCCACCACTAATAGGTAGGTAGGTAAGTAGCTAGCTAGCTAGGTATATTTTATTGTGCAGCCAATTTGGCTATTACAAATTTTACAAATATAGGAAAAATCCACCATACGCACAGTTTGACATGAGTGAAACAAATCATTATACTAAGATTAAAATAAATTATCATAATGAACAAACTGTCATTCATAGAATCGAAATGAGAGGTATACGGAAAAGTCTGTTTTTTCCTCATTCATGTTAAATAATTACTGCATATATTTGCAATTTTAGTCTATATTATCAAGAGACTCGAAAAAGAAATTTAAAATGATCTATTACAAACGTTTTGCATTTTGGATTTATTGACTCACTTTACTTTCAATTTTTATGTTTATTTTAGACTGCTGGTAATTTATCATTGGTCTTATATTATGAACTTGTGTGAAGGTAACATTTATCTATATTGTGGTATATTAGTTCAGTTTTGCATTATATGTCTGTAACTGGTCCATTTATATCATATTTTATCTTTTGTAGAATCCCCTGAAGAAGTGCACTTTACTCAAAATGTGTTGGTGTTTGATTTCCTAGATCAATTCCTTGAATTACAATTGAGCTTTTATTACAATTTGATGGTTGTCTATTTATACTGTTGATTGTTCATTTGTATAGTAAACTGTTTTATTACCCAGTTATTTTTCTGTGTTTTTGCTGATTCTGCACTTTCTGGGACTTTTTTTGTCACTTTCTGGGAATTTTACAACAATTTTATGGCAGTTTTACAGAACTTTTGGCAATTTCCAACACTTCCTCAGTGATTAGCTGGCAATCTTCATCTCCACAGCCCCTGGGGGGTGGGGGGTGGGATCAGCCCATTCAATGTGTCACTTTCTGTCACTTTTGTCACTTTCTAATCACTTTTGTCACTTTCCATAACTTTTTCATCACTTACTGGCACTTTTTTGTCATTTCCCTGGAATTTTGTGACAGTTCTTTGGCAATTTCCAGAACTTCCTCAGTGCTTATCTGGGAGGCTTTCATTTCCATGGTCCATGGAGGTGCACATGGGGCACAAGTGAGACTTGGGGCCGGCCTGTGGCAACCCCATTTAATGTGTGAAAAAAATCTGAAAATGGCAAAAACAGTGGGAAAACTGGAAAGTTTCTGTGTGGTGCAAATCTTGGCAAATGCTCTGCTTTGGACAGAAGCAGCACTTGCTGAAGTTTTTTTAATTTCAGGTCTACTAAGTACCTATCTTGCACGTCTGTGAGATTTTCACAATGAAAAATTAGAGTTCCCTTCTGAAAATGTGCTTGTTTTACTTTAATATCAAACATACCCAATTATTTGGATTTGCTAGCACACACACAGGTTCTGAACTTTCTTCCACTGAAATTGCAGTAAGGCTCCATTAATTTTAGTAACATGGGATCAAACTCTAAAAAGATGAACTTTTAAATAATCTACCTCAGGGATCAAAAGTCATCTTGGGGATCAAAAGGACATTTTCATCAGCAGCATAGTATGAAACTCTCATAACTTCTGTTGGTTTTCTGTGAATCCAAAAAGGAGCTAAATTGGAGGAAGCTGTTTAAGAAAAGGTGTCTGTGCTTAAGTGCTCTTGGTTTCATACTTAATCATCAAAAAAAGTACCTCAATGAGTCATGTGGCTCTTACCATTGTGTTTTTATGTGTATGACAAGGCAGAAGTCATGCATCTGATTAGGGAATAAAAAATTGAAAGGCTCACTCAGGCATGAAGCAAGGCTCAGGAAAGAACATACTGTCATTTCACGTGGTCATAGGATAGGAGCATGAGGACTCAACCCTCTGAGCCAACAAAAAATGGATCATTTTCACAGCTAGACTTTCTCAAGACCTGTTTGCTTAACAGGCAAGACCAATGTACTGCGTTCAATAACACCACACTAGCTATCATGCCATGGAGAACTGCCACAAACACTGAATCCCAGGTGTCTCTGCTTGTTCGTATTGTAAAATGTAACCTTTTGTTTTACAATATCTGCTGCCACTGGGACGATGTTTCTTTTGTATCTTTTGTGATCAGGGCTGTAGAATTACCATTGTTTCATACAAAATGGCAGTTATGTTAAGCATTGTGTTTTTCACTGAATAATAATAAAACTTGAATTGTATGTAGCATATTCATTCATAAAGGAGGGTATGTACTCCTCGCTAAATAAATACCATTTGCTAGATAAATACTATTTGGTGGTTTTAACTTCTGAATTTGTTCTTTGAAGGATTTTGCACCCTCGAGTATTGAAACAGAAAAGCAAGTATCAAAAAAAAAGATTGCTGAATCCCCAAAACATTATTTAAAAAACAGATTTGCAGACTTTAAGTTTGTACAGGTAAGTATTATTATTCCTCAAGGTTCTTTCACTTTGTTGGTGCAAAAAATGGTCCAGGAAGGTCGTTTAATTTTCCTAAATTTACTTATTCACAATGTACTCATGCAACATGATGGGTACAAAAATAAGCCCTTCCTTAAGGCTGATTATGGGTGAGGCTACACAAGACAGAGAGGGGAAGTTATCACGCCTTGGGTAGTCTTAGTTCTCCCTGGGCAGTTGGGCCATGTGATGCAGTGTATTTTGTGGCCAGCAGCCATCAGGGCATGGCAACAGCTGCCTGCTACACAATGCATCCTTGGAAAAATTCTGAGGACGCATCATGGAGCAGCCTTACCCCACATGAAGTAAGGCTTCCCAAGATAGGGCTATCTGTGTGGCTGGACCCCTTCAGTCCCACTGTGGGGCAAGTTCCACAGTAGAATGAATGGTGGGCACTAGAGCCTGTTGTACTTGGCTACGCCATGGCCAGGTGTGGAATTTAGGTCAGGCCAGTAGTGGGAGGTGGGACAGGGACAGGTGCTCGCTTGTGTGGCCAGCACTGTGGCCCATCCTGGCCATGCTGGTGGCTCCAACAGTGGCTGGCCCACCTGGCTTCCCAGAAACCATGTGGCTGGCTCCCTGTGCTGTCCCCAAGGAGTGGCGGTGGCGATTGCCCACCACAAAGCCACCTGGGAATCTGGCCATCACCACTTCTATGACCTAATCCAATGTGAGCCTTGGAGGGTTCAATCCCTTTTGGTACAGAGGACCATGGGATGGTACTCAAGAGTTCTTAAGCATCGGCTTAACTTTCTGTACATGAGTAGGAACTCAAACTTCTCAATGCCTTAAAGTTAAAAATATGTTGCAGGCAGGATTATACTCAACATGCTTAAGTCAATGAGAGTTTTGCCATAATAAACATTCATTGAAGTCAATGGATAAACTTATATTGATTCAGTGGGAGACGCATTGCACCCTAAGAGCACAATACAGCTCCATACAAGTCATGGGAGTTTAGCCATTGACTTCAATGGGAGCTGGATCACGCTCTAAGTGTTTTGCTGGATCAAGCCCAGGCGTTAGAACACATAATTATAAGATATAACTTAAAGCAATCCTAGAAAATATCAGTTAACAAAATACATAAGGAAATGTAGCTGATAACTAATAGGAATCCTTTAGGAACAGTGTGTATATTTTTAGTTGATGTTCTTTCCCTCCCCCCCCACAAGAAAAGTTCCTGGTATTTTATTTATTTAGTTAGTTATTTATTTATTTATTTTATTTATTTTACTACAGACAGCAGTATATAGGTCTTCGGAATTAATCTATCTTCCTTTTTTTTCCCCCTTTACATTTTTTAAATCACACTTGTAATAACACAAGGGGAAATGTAGATACAAAAGCAAAAATTATGTCCCTCTGCTGGCTGGTGCAATTCTCAGGGCCTTGAATTTGCTTACAGGAATAACTCTTGTTGCCATAAGATCCCATTGTAATACTCAAGAGTGGGATATTAATATGTATCTTCTTGCTTTGGCTTTTGTTTTATTGTTATGCTTTTTCCTACATGCATTAATTTTGGCTGGTGTTATCACAATGCTAGTGAATGTTTATATTGAAATATCCTGGACAAATATGTTTGTGGCCCATGCACCCATATTTTCATGCATGAGAAATTGCCTTTTTAATCTAAGACCCATTAATGAAAGACAACAGCCCATAAATTACTGTCAAATATTTTGATCTCAAAAAGGGAAATGCGATTTAGAGTAGCATGGTTTAGCTATATTTAAACCCAACACACTTAGGGTCCACAAACCATTTACTCCAAAGTAGTCTCACTGAAACCTTGAGCAGTGAGCTCAATGTAGTTTTTGACCTTGTATTCCATCTTTCTGGGGCATTGTATATATTATATACTGTGGAATTCATAACCGGTGAAAAAATAGATCCACATTTTAAAAAAAATGTAGGATTGTGAGTCTGGTTTTCAGGGTTCTGAACAGTATAGGCTAGATAGGTGTGGGAAACCTTTTCCCTCCCAGGGGCAACTTTGAAAATTAGTACAAGCTCCAAGACTTATATAGAATCTGGGGGTGGAGGTGTGCTGAAGAAATGGAGGGTTCAGATTTTGTTTGTGTATAATATATATAATGAAGAACTTCCTAACAATGGGTGTTTTTACACACACATTTCTCCTGCATGTTTGCTTTTACATCCTGAACTTTCTGTGTGTCTAAATCACTCACCCAGATCTTAAACATCTGGAACAGACTGCCTAGGGTGGTGATGGGCTCTCCTTCACTGTCAGGGATGCTTTAGCCGAGGATTTCAGGCATTGAGCAAAGGGTTGGACTAGATGGCCTCTGAGGCACCTTTCAACTCTAATAATCTATTATTCTATTCTATTATTATTTATTATAATTTTATAATTTTTCATTTATCTGTCATTTATTAATTTGTATTATATATTCATTTTTATACATGTTAGCTCATCTGGGGCCTGGAAGAAGTATGCAATTGGATTCATTCGAGATCAAGGATTAGATGGTGCCGGGACTTTTTTATCATTCTTGAGGACTGGAAATAGGACTTTTCTCTTTATATGATGGGTTATATTTCATGATTGGTGTTTCATGTCGATTTTCATGGGCATTTATTTGAGATTTATTTGGGCTTGGATGTTTTTGAAACAATTTTAGTAGGTATTTCTCTGAGCACTGGTATGTTGATATGTTGAATATCGCTGGCCTTTTGGGGGTGGTTATGTCTTTTTATATGTTTGGTTGTCTTCTGCTATCCTACCACCGCACCTTAAGTCAGTGGGTGATCTTTCCTTCACTGTGGCAAACCCATCAGCGTAGAATTCACTCCCTCCATTTGTTTGTCTCAGCTCCTTCCTTCTCATCTTCAAAAGGTGCCTGCAGGGTTTTTTATTCTCTTGGTGCTTTTAGAGGATCCACTTCTGGTTTCCCTAAATATATTCTGTCTTCCCTCTTTACCTTCATCTTTTAAAATTGTTTTAAAATGGATTTTATGCTGTTTTATTGTCTTTTATTGTATTGATTTTGTGAAGTACTCCAAGTACTATTCAGTGTAGAAAGGGCCTTAATATAACATTAATTTATTATTATTATTATTATTATTATTGTTATTATTATTATTATTATTTAGCTTATGCAGAGGGCTTTAATAGGACTACTCTGAAGTAAGTATTTTTCAGATTGTAGCATTAAAGAGAGATTCTAATGGACAGTCTGATCCTGAAAAGTGCAAGCCCAGTGGAGTGCTTTAATGCAAGAACAGCAGAAGAAATAACAGAATGTTTAAATTGTGTCAAGAAATCCTTATCCCTGGGGGATTTATGTTTACATATTGAGGTTTCTCACATCCTCTTTTTATAAGGGATGGAATCTTTTTATCAATAGACAGAAGCAAATTCTGTTGCCTGAAAACCCGGCAAATGCTTACTCAGTGGCTACAATCCCAAACCTCCCTGCACATGCTGTGTGCACGGATCCACATTGGTCCCATGTGGCACAATCCACCAATAACAGGGGGTGTACACAACTTCTTTGTGGGATCCGTGTGTACCATGTACATGCGCTGTGTGCAAGAAATGGGATCAGCCCCAGTGACTGCACAAACAAACAATAAGAAGCTACTTTTGATTTCCTAACAGTTATGAATTCTACATTGTACAGAAAGCCACAGAATGACAGAGCAAAATTAGAGCTGAAATGGGTACCTGATTTGGTAACAGCAGGTAACACCACATTTTTGTGTACTGTTTTGGGTATCGGAACCAATACCTGAATACGAACGAGTACCCATAATACTGACAACTGATACATTGAAATACTAAAATACTGAAATGTCAAAAATACCCAACAAACTGAAATACCATATGGAAAATTCCTGCAATCCATGATGAAATCAGGACAAAATCACAATGAAATTAGGCCAAAAGTGCTATTTCAGTATAACAGTTGTTGATATTTTGGCATTTTGGGTACCCAATCAAAAAAATTGTTCAGGTACGAAAAAGTGCCTGAAATATTCAGTTTGATTCAGGTACCAGAAATTTGACTGGTATACCCAATTTTGCAGGTACTCATTTCACGTCTAACCACAAGGTCAAAGACTTCATTGAGCTCACCAACTAAATACTATATGGCTGCTGGCTCATAGTCAACCTTATAATGGCAAAGAAAACAAGGTAAAAATCCAGTAACTGTAGGAACAGTAATTAAAAATTCATGGAACAGGTCTTTGTTCTGCGAGTTCCCAACAAAAATATAACTGTTCAAAATAATCTTTCCCCTTCCACAAAAAAGCCTGGCTCATAGCAATCAAGAACAATTCCACAAAAATTTACATTGTAGGAGACACAGAATAAAAGACAATGGAAAAGGAGAAGAAATTCCTCAGCATATGAAACAGATCCATAAAGTTAATAAAAGTGAGGACATTCACAGCCCTTTCTCCTTCAAAGTGCAACTCAATCATCAGGGCTTACACTAACAGCTTAGATTGTAAGACTGCTAGGGCAGGGACTCTGTCTCTTCCTTACAATTGCAAAGTACCAGGTATATTGCTGGTGCTATATGAATGCTTAATAATTATAACAACAACAACAACAACAACAACAACAGCTTCACCTCTGGATTGAAAACACAGAGCTAAGGAGTCATAGGATAATTTCAGACGAGACAGGCCACCAGGCCCGCCACGCTGAATCGCGCTCCGGGATCTGTTTCGGATCCCGGTCAAGAATCACTCTGGCCATTCTTTAGATGGGCTTGCCTGATTCCGTCTGGGGATCGGGGAGGTGGCAGGGCTGCACGGGCAGCCGCACAGCCCCACCCCCCCGTGCTCCCCCAGCTGCTGTCCCTCCAGGAGATGGGTGGGTGCAGAGGCCAATCTGGCTGCTGCACCCAATTCCGGACCATGGTCGGGGCCACGATCCGGCCAGGCTGCAGGTAACAGATGTTACCTGTGGCCCGGACTGTGGCCAATCTGACTATGCTTGGGGCCTGATCCCACCATGCTTTCGGGGTAATTTCAGATGTTACAATACCACTGTCACCCACTGTGAATCCCTTGTGGTGGCCGATGGTACCATAACATCTAAAGGAATTTCTTCCAGACATTCACCCAAGTGAATACCTGGTGGGAATCTCATTGACCATGCTTTCGGACCTCCGTCTGCCCGGAGGTCTGAAAGCATGGTGGGACTGGGCCCCAAGCGTGGTCGGATTGGCCATGGTCCGGGACAGGCTGCAGGTAGCGTCTGCTACCTGAAGCCCACCCAGATCATGGCCCTGGCCCTGGCCATGGTCCGGGATCGGGCACAGCAGCGGGATTGGCCACTGCGCCCACCCATCTCCTGGAGGGTGGGTAGCCGAGGGAGTGCAGGCTGGTGGGGCTGTGCGGCCGCACGATGCACCATACAGCCCTGTCCCCTCCCTGATCCCCATGCGGAATCAGGCTGGCACATCTAAAGGATGAGCAGACTGATTCCTGACTGGGTTCCAAAACAGATTCCGGAGCGTGATTCAGCGTGGTGGGCCTGGCAGCCCATCACATCTGAAATTACACTCAGACCTCCAGGTGGCCGGAGGTCCAAAAGCATGGTCAATGAGATTCCCACCAGGTATTCACTGGGGTGAACATCTGGAGAAATCGCTTTAGACGTTACAGTACCATTGGTCACCACAGGGTACTGCGTGTGACTGTGGTATAGAAACTGTAGCAGGGAGCAGTCCAGGGGGGGTTTCTACCCCTTTAAGAAGTGGGTTGTGGGTGCCAGTCAGAGGGCTGGGCACACCCAGGGGTTGGCTGTGCCAGCCTCAAAGCTGGGGATCAGCCTGTAGGGAGCACAGGCTGAGAAAGCCCTGTGACAGAGAGGGCAGGTTACTGGCCCTTTAAGGCTGGAAGAGTAGCAGCCTGGCCACACCCACTCTGCTGTATATAAGGAGACACTAGGCAGAGAGGAAAGAGCCTCTGCCAGGGAGGCAAAGGAGCAACATCTCCCTGAAAGCCTTTCTGCTCTACGCTCTCCAGGGTGCTGACACCTGGAGAACCAGCGTGACCCAGGCAAGGTAGAGGCTGTGCCCAGGAGGGAGCCTCTTGGCCTGGGGAAGGCTTGGCCAGAGCCTGGGGTTTGAAGGCCTGGCTGAATGGACTCTGGGGACTTGTATTTGGGTTGCTCCTGAGTCTGGAGAGATGGACCTGGGTCTGTAGGGTGGAGGCGGACGTGCCGGCTGCCCCAGGAATGCCGGGCATGGGCAGGAACGCGGGGCATGGGGTAGAGTCCAATAAAGACTGTGAACAAAGACCCTCAGGATTGTGTGGTGTGTCCGGAGACGGTACCCCCTGCCTGGAAGGATGGGGTTCAGCCGATGCTGAAGGCTGAAACAGCGTATCAGGGGGTGAGCTAATTCCTCGTGAGTTCGACCCCAGCACCCCGTGTGGCCCTGGGGACCATCCCCTGCTACGGCAATGTCTGAAATTACCCATAGATGATCCATAAAGCTAAGAGAAGAGAGAGCAAAAATTCAATAAGCAAGCTGAATGTGACTTGAAACAAGGAGACCATAGGACTGGCCTAGCATTCGACTGGCCCAAGCACCGAGAGCTGCCAGCGCTGCCATTTATTTAAAAAAAAACACCAAAATACCCCCACATCCCCGCCACTTCCCACAGCGCCACAGCAGCCTCTGCCTTTGCATCAGAGCGGCACAGCCTCCGCTCTGAAGCAAAGGCAGAGGCTGCTGCTGCGGCGCTGTTTCAATTGACTTCTGGGATCCACTCCTGAGGAGTGGGTCCCAGAAGGCTCAAAAAAGCTAAGCCCAACCGCATTTTCCAATGGAAAACGCGATTTGGGCAGCTGAGTGCTCAGCCCGGCTGAGCTCCTCCATCCACAGCACGTATAGGACATGCTGTGGAGGGAGGAGCTAGGGGCTTCCATTGTGCTCAATGGGCACAAGGAAAGCTCTCACCAGGGTGCTTGTTGAAAGCGCCCTAGCAAGATGCCTTGTGCTGGGTGCCTGAGGCAGGGAGCAGCGCACATGCGCGCTGGTCCCTGCCTCACATGCTAAAGAAAGAACATGGCTGCTGGCGGCGCGCTGTTGGAGAGCACGCCTGTCCAACTGCCCACCGCCAGGCCAGCCACTTCAATGTGTGGTTTTTTAAAAATTATTTATTTTAAATTGCCCATGTGAGTCCTGCCTCCATGGAGGAGAGCATTCGACACACACACCCAGGCTGTTTCCCACCCCGCACCCCCCCAGGCTGTTTCC
>QEPC01009674.1:1072591-1091594 GCA_003113815.1 Sphenodon punctatus
TTCTGTGTTTCCCTGTGTTTGGGGTTTATACATTATTTATTTTAAGCTTGATGTGCATGTAGACTGTGTTTTCTTCCATCCGATGTTAACCCTGGGAACTCCTTGCTGCTGGGTTATGCCATGCCACCGGTCTACCGTCCCCCTGGCTCCGCCTACCATCCCCTGGCTCCACCCTCGCTCCTCCCACCAGCTCGCCATCCCGCTGGCAGCTTTTCCGCCGATGGGCAGGACAGCCTTACTGCCCCTCCAAACTGAAACCCCACCAGCCACCCCTAGCATTCAAGACCCAAATAGGTGGTGAGGAACACTAACAAACTCACTACACATGCAAGGCAAAATTGTGTCATCGTTAGAGAAAAAAAATCCATGTTCTTCACATATGAGAACAAAACGCTAAAAATATATTGGATCTCCACTATTCTGTTACCAAGGAATAAAGAAACAACTCCAGCAAAGTTCTCTATGAGTACAGCATGGAATGAGAAGTTCCAGAAGTAAAGTTAACTTTAACTTACAGACTAGTATTGCAACAGTGAATCTAATTATGTGGTGTTTCCCAAACATTTTTTTTTGTTCCATGCCCTCACCTTTCTTCTTTCTTCCCCTCCCCAACCCACATACTATCCAGGCAGACTCTTCTCTTTCCTTCCCCACATCTGTCAGACCCAGAGTGTGCCCTTCTTCTTCCTACTCCACTTTCACTTTTTCTACTCTTTTGCTGCTCCAGGATGCCCAGGAATATGTCTCCCCTGGGGATTTTCAGCCATGAATGGCTACACTGCTGTTGCAGTCCCACACTTGTATGCAACTACATGCAGGAGTGGATAGTAGTGAGATAGACAGCCCCCTCACCAGCACACCATAACTTGGAGCTCTGATAGTGTTCCCCAAACAGTGTCTCAGCCAGAAAGCAGTCCCATTACTTGGATGGATGGGGCCTCTTTAGTCCACAGGGAGATGACTGAGCAGGAAGGACTTGCATCCTCCCTTTGTACTCCTCCTTAACACATCTAGAACACCTTCAAGAATGAGGTGTCCCCCATAATTTGGGACTCTGTCTAGAGGATGACATGGCGAGGGAAGACAGGATTGCAGTGTGCCAGTGCCCTTCTCAGAACCACCATGGGAGGCAGGAGGCAGGAGGCATTGAGCAATCACAGGGTGCCATGCAACTAACAGAGACCTGCTTGTGCTGCTCATAGGCCAGCAATTACAGCCATCAGAGCCTTGCTGTCTGCTCTCACCCCTCCCATCAAAGCCTCAGTTCAAGAGTTCAACCGTGCTCCCTCCTCCAAAAATAACTGCCACTCTGGGTACTTTCAGACGATACAGGGCCCTTTGGCCCCGTACCGGAACCAACGTCTTCGTTCCCCGCCGGGGTCACCCCTGCACGGCCCAACAGACGTGCCGGGGGGATCCCGGCGGGGAAAGTGGGAGGGGCCGGGGCCGCGCGGCGCAACGTGCGGCCGCACGGCCCCGCCCCCTCCACGCACCCCGCCGCCCGCCCTCCGAGGAGACGGGCGGGCGGCGGGGCCAATGCGGCCGCCGCGTCTGGCCGATCGTGCCACGGCCCGGGATCCCGCCGGGGATCCCGGGCCGTGGCACGCGGCCAGACGTTACTTTTTGTTGGCCACGGCCCGGGGTCCATTTGACCACGCTTCCCGGGACCTTCCCCCGGCTAGCCCGGGAAGCGTGGTTCAAATTGACCCCATGTGCCGATTGAGCGTGGCCAACATCTGGCGCACGCCAAACAGACGTGCGGGACACGGTGACCCCAGGTGGGTATTCACCGTGGTTCACCGTGTCAACGTCACGTCTGATATCACCCTCTGTCAGGCAATAACAAAGTGAATAATGAAAAATGAAAGTCATTATTGATTTTGTTATTATTGTTTTTGTTATTGTTCATTTTCAATATCAAATTAACAAAAATGAAGTACACACTCCTAATAGGCAGTCCATTCAGTGTTGTTCAAGCCCCCAACAGTAAGAGGTTGCGTTCCAAAAACCTATTTGGCTAATAGCCATTGATGGACCTATCCTCCAAGAACTTATTAAATCCCTTTTTAAAACTAGCTTCACTACCAGCCATGACCAATTTCTCTGGCATTAAGTTCCACAAGTTAACTGTGCGTTAAGTGAAAAAAATGCTCTCTCTTATTTGTTTTAAATCTGCTACCAGTTAATTTCATGGCATGTCCCCTTGTTCTAGCACCCTTGGAGAGGGTAAATAAGCACTCCCTATTTACGTGTTCCACACCACTCATGACTTTACAAAATGTTTATCATATTTCCTCTCAGTTGTCTCTTCTCCAAGGTGAAGATTCCTAACCTATCAATCCTCTCCTCATATGGGAGCCATTCCATACCCTTGATCATTTTTGTTGCCCTTCTCTGTACCCTTTCCACTTCTACTATGTCTTTTTTGAGATGGGTTGACCAGAATTGCACACAATACTTCAGATGTGGTTGTACTATAGATCTATATAGAGGTGTTACAATATTTTCAGTTTTATTCTCTATTCCTTTCCGAATGATCCTAAGATTGTTTTCTTTATTGACTGCCCCCACATACTGATATCACATTCACACCTGATGCCTGGCATTACTAAAATAACATGCAGGCAAAGATACGGCAGTGGGGAGGAGCCACATGCTGGCAGTAGAGCCGATGTAAATGGGGATCTGCCACGTCCAACAGAATTCTGCCGCAGCTTTGCGCATGCATGACAGGGCAGGCTTCTCCCCGCTGCTGTGTCTTTGCCTGCGCATCATTTTAGTAACACCAGGCGTCAGGTGTGAATGCAGTATCAGTTCAGGATTTCAATGTATTGTCCACAATGACACCAAGATCCCTTTCCTAAGTGGTAACTCCTAATTAGAACTCAGCATTGTACACATATAGTTTGGGTTATTTTCCCCTACATTCATCACTTTGCACTTGTCCACATTAAATTTAATCTTCCATTTGGATGCCGGGTCACCCAGTCTTGCAAGATCCTCCTGCAATTCTTCACAATCCGCTTAGGTTTAAACTACCTTGAACAACTTTGTGTCATCTGCAAATTTGATCACCTCACTCTTTGCTTCCTTCTCAAGATCAGTAATGAATATATTAAACTACAAGGAACCTAGTACAGATCTCTGGGGTACTCCACTAGTTAATTCTCTCCACTGAGAGAACTGAGCATTTAGTTCTACTTTTTGCTTCCTATCTTTTAACCAGTTGCTGATCCATGATAGATCACTGCCTCTTATTCCATGACTCTTTCATTTCCTCAAGTCTCTCTCAGGAGGGACTTTATTAAATGCCTTCTGAAGCATTTGGAAACATCTGGAAACAAAACATCTAGTGGTAGCTCAGGGTATTTCCAGACATGATGGGGCCAATTGGCCCCGTCACGGAAACAAACCTTTGATTCCCCGCTGGGGCCACCAAGTCATGGGTGAACAGACGTGGTGGCCGCTCCTGGCGGGGAATCGGGGAGGGGGCGGGGCTGCGCGGTGCAACGTGGGGTCGCACGGCCCCGCCCCCCCATGCTCCCCTGCCTCCCACCCTCTAGGGAGACGGGTGGGCGCTGCAGCCAATGTGGCCGCAGCGCCCACCTGAATTGACCACAGCCCAGAATCCCTGAGGGGATTCTGGGCTGTGGCTGCCATCCAGACAAGACGGCTTGGCTCATCACGGTGTGGAATCACATTCACCACACGACCGGCCCCAGCCCCGTGGGTTCAGCCGATCTCGTGGTGAATGTGATTCCCCATCGCGATTGACCGTGATGAACATCTGGGGGGGAACTTCCGTTCCCCCATCAGACGTTACGGGATCACTTTCACCATGTGCAGATTCACTGTGGTTGACTATGATCTCGTAATGTCTGAAAATACCCTCAGAAGGCATGCTCAGTAGGGTTTTCTGAAGTAACCTAGAGCCTCCATTAAGGACAGAGCTCAGGGCTGTAGTATAGTACATATTTGGGAGTTAGAAATAAATGGGAAGTGGTGGGGAAAGGAAAGGCATAATAAGAAGTGACCTTTCATAATGTGTCTGCTGGAGTTGGGTCTCGCAGTGAAGAAGTCAACTGAGTAAGAAAAGCACAAGCTGGCCCCCAAAGGCTCATAAATTATTAACTGTTGGCCCAGTTTTGAAACTTTTCCTCAGAGAAAACTTCCCATTAATCAAACAGAAGCTTTTCCTTAGTAAAGACTTCCTAGTTTATCCTGTTAGCAGCATCCTCGGTAGAAGGTCATCTTTGTTTTTCAGCTCTAGCATTCAAAGAGCAGGTTAATGGCAAAAATAAGAAAATAGCAGAAGTCTTTGATATTCCTTCATCTACAGTGAAAGCCTGAACTTTAATTTCCATAAGACTCTCATATGTGGCTGCAGCCCAGGCTTCCCATTAGGGTTATAGAGTGGTTAATTAAAAAGAAAGTTCAGAGTATTCAAATATAAGCCAGTTAATCAAATGAACACAACCTTGCTTTGGAGAATTACCTTTTAAATTACTGATAAAGCATGGAAAGCAATCTTAACCTTTAACCTTTAGCTCATTCACAGAATCATGAATGCAATTTGTTGCTGTTCACTGCTGGGGGATTGGTTTCAGGCACAGCATGCAGATACCTTGTTCTGAGGGTTGCTAATCATATTTTGCACTTTGATTGGTAATTTTGTTTTTGTTCTAATGCACCAAAGAAGTCTTAGGAAGTGATCCACAGGCCAGCATGAAAGGGATTATGCATGTTTTAATTAAATTATATATAGTTATTTATAGATTGATATTTTATTAAAGGTACACTAATAAATGGACACACTGTAGTATGAAGTAAACAGATATAAGACTCTTGATTTTCCTGCCTGTGAGCCACTTTGAAAATTAGTACAAGCTCCTTGGGTCACATAGGATTTGGAGAAAGGAAGCTTAAATTGTGTGCTCAGGATGGGAAGGAAGAAGTGGGGGGAGAGGGGTGTGTGTCCATCTATGCCCTGGATCCATCTCCTATCCTTGAATACAGGTCCTCCTCTCTACTGCCTTCTTCCAGAGTATGTTTCTTCAGTACAAAACAGTCGGGTCTGGATTCATGAGTCAGATTCAAGAATTGGAAAAGGGTCAAATAAAAATAAGCCATGGGCCAGATATGGCCTTCAGGCAAGTGGTTCCCCATATCTGTTGTCAAATATTAAACCTTTATTAGATGTGCCGAGTAATACATTTGATTGCATAAATACATAATTCCTTGAAGAATTGTTCATGTTTCTCTTGTGCTTTGGAGGGGAAAGGCCCTTAGATGACAGAAAAGGAGAGAATAAGGTCATTTTGGAGCACCAGAAAGCACTCATAACCTTTGAAAATGGGTGCTCAGGAGGGATGTAACAAGCAGCTAAACTGTTGCTCTTGAGAAATTTTGCTATCTTGGGAACCGGGATTGATTTCCTCACCATTTCCTGATACTGATGCAATTTCTTGATTCTTGCAATATCATGAGATACCATCCCGACTTACCAACTTTCTGTTTACCATTTATCGTTTATCATTCATTTTCTCCTTACCTCATTGTCAAGGCTTCCATTTTACTTTTTTTATTAAAAAAAATCACTGCACATTTGCAAAATGGACAATTGATCGATCTGCACATGCATGCCCTTTTCCAAAATGGGGCCATATGCTTTGTGGTTATTTTGGAAATGGACAAGCATAAAATTTAACCTTTATTGGGCATGATCCACAAATGCTAGCATAATATGAGCTGAAATGTATTTGAAACACCAGTTTCTATGCTGGGTGATCATCAGGCACCTGACTTTGGATCAAGTCACATTCAGAGCTAGGGTCTGAAGTGTGATTGAAGTCCGGGAGTCAGAGTCTGAGGACAGCCAAAGAGCAAGCCAAAGTCATGGTCATGAACAATGACCACAGGATGGTTCCCCTTTTCTAAAATGACAGCAACTCTGTCGGCACCATTTTGGAAAAGAGAACACATGTACAGAATGGTCCAGCAACCAGCAGTTTCAAGCTGTTTTGCCAGGCTTTTGGGGTGGGTGGGGGTTGGATTAGGGGGGAATGTTTTAGCTCCATCTGGGTAAATTATATTTTGGTATTATAATAACAACACCATAGTACTTGACAACCCCAATACTAATGGCCACCAGTGTACTGTGTACGCATAGAATTACTTCAGTCCCAAACTCTGGTCCTGCAGTCAAAGTAGCAGAGTATTTATCCCCCAAGTCGTGGTGAATACTAGCAATTTTGTCTGCAAAGTAATTAATAAAAGTGACAAAGTGGGCAGTAGATGACTCAGGTTCATGTTGAAGACAGACATGATTGACCAGGCTGTTCACTACCCAAAAAAGCTCTGCTTAGGGGTTCTATGTAGTAAGGGATGAAAGAAGATAGGACTTGGATGGCCTGAAGGCAAGAGCAATCTGCCTGCTCCTTGGATCCCTTGCAGGCATTGGCAATTCTGATTAGGGGAAGCTTACTGCTTGGCTATGTTCTTTAAGGCCCCCAAACATGTGGCCCAGGCCTCACCCACATGTGAGGTCCCATGCCACCAGATGTTAGCCCAGGACTTCCCCGGGTAGGCAGCTGGTCTGGACTGCATCCTCAGAAAATCTCAGAGGCACAAGGCCAAGGACCATCCATGCAGGCCAACATGGGCCTATGTGGGCCAAAGCTTTTGGTCAGCCCCGCCATGACTACCTTCCATCATAGTTGAGGGCACGGGTGCTGGGAGCAGGGCAGGAATGACCTCCTGCAAGCTTGTTGAGCTCTTCATCCTGCCCAAGGAATGCGGGAGGCATGACCATTCTCCAGCCATGAACACATTTGTCTGATTCCCTTCCCTGACTCAGGGAGGAGGAGTCGCTGTTTCCCGCCTCCAGTCAGGGAGTCACTACACCACCCACCTGTCTCTTTTTACTCTATGACAGAGAATATAGCTTATAGGTCTAGCAAAGTGGTGCAACCGTTCTGCCCAAGTGATGCAAGCCATGTGGGGACTGAAAGACTTGTGAATGTAAACGAAGAAGGTGATCATTCAGCTGAATCGCTTCTGGAGTCCTGATGCTCAAATACTGACCATTTAATATCTGCTTATTGTATCTGATGGTCAAGTAATGGATCATCTAACATTTGCTTACTGTATTTTATGTATTAAATTAGGACTGAAATGAGAATGAATTTCATTCTTGCCAGAATCTCACGAGAATCTCGCAATCCTGGCACAATTCTCATTAATCTCAAAAACACCCCAAAAATGGATCTGTGTATGTAGATAATGGCCACACATGCGCAGAAAGGCCCTGGTGGCCATTTATGCACAAGTGCAGACCATTTTTTGGCTAGATTGTGGTTCTCAATAATCTTGCAAGAATCACACAAGAATGCTTGATTCTCACGAGATTCTTGAGATGAGAAAATCTCATCGAGAAGCCTATTCTCGAGATTTTTGAGAAGGGCAAAATCTCATTTCAGCTCTACATTAAATAAATATAAGCAATTTGTCAATTAAATTTAGCCTATCTAGTCTTCAAGCTCACATCAGTGCTGTACTGGCAAAGCTATTCACATTAGTTTAACTGCTTTGTAATTTCTTTAGTCTGAGAATAATAATTTTTAAAAATGGATCTAAGCTCTTTTGTTTAAGGTTTTCCTTTTGAAAAGGTCTTAGCAGATCTAATGCTCAGGAGCGATTTTGTAAGTAATCTCAAGCTATAGCATTTCTCATAATAAAATATACTGCACCTTATTGTCCTTTAAAGATAATTTGGCTGGCTTCATTATCCTGTATATACAACTTATCAAACCTGTCTTGTAAATCGCAGTGTACTCCATCAACTGCAGCAAAGCTTGCATAAATAACAGAGTTATGAGTCTAAAGTGATAATTACCAGAGTCTAATGAATCGCATAAATCATTTATAATGAAAGGAAATAAACAAGGACTCAGAGAAGAACACATTAATAACTTAAGTTTTTTCAAAAGTGATGAGTAGTTTAATTTACATGGTATGTCCATAGACAGTAACAACTTGAATTCTATCACTGAAATAATTAGTAGCTAATCTAAAGGGATAAACTTATCTAACACATCCTAAATTGAAAAATGAATATTAAAACCACTACTAAACTATGATAATTACTGTAAAACTATGGCATACAACCTAAATGGTATATAGGGAGATGGCAACATCAAGGAGACATTTATGTTTGACAAGCATAAAATTTAACCTTTATTGGGCATGATCCACAAATGCTAGCATAATATGAGCTGAAATGTATTTGAAACACCAGTTTCTATGCTGGGTGATCATCAGGCACCTGACTTTCGATCAAGTCACATTCAGAGCTAGGGTCTGAACTGTGATTGAAGTCCGGGAGTCAGAGTCTGAGGACAATCAAAGAGCAAGCCAAAGTCATGGTCATGAACAATGCCAGGTCATGCAAGAGAATTAGGGGTATGTTCAGATGTTACGAGATCACAGTAAACCACAGTCAATTCCTTGTGGTGGCTGTGACTGTGTAACGTCTGATGGGTGGAATGGATGTTCCCCCCCAGATGTTACCACGGCGGGGAATCACTTTCGCCATGCAAGCGGCCGAAGTGGCGGGACCAGCGGTCATCTCGTGGCAAAGGCGATTCCCCGTTGTGGTAAACCCCGTCATCACTTCTGGTCAGCGGCCATGGCCCGGAATCCCCGCAGGGATTCCGGCCCATGGCCAATTCTGGTGAGCGCTGTGGCTGCATCTGCTGCATTGGCTACAGCGGCTGCCCACCTCCCCAGAGGACGGGCAGCGGGGAACGTGGAGGGGGCGGGGCCATGCGGCCACAGGTTGCGACACGTGGTCCTGCCCCCTCCCCGATTCCCTGCTGGGATCCCCCGCCACGTCTGTTATCCTGGTGGGGGATCAATGTATTGATTTCGTGACGGGGCCAATTGGCCCAGTCACATCTGAAAATATCCTAGAAGTCAAGGAACAAAGACAATTAGTAAACAGGAGCCAGGTAGTCCAAAATGATCAGGAGCCAAGCATCAAATCAGTGTCCAGAGGGCAGGATCAGATCTTGGTTGAGGGAAGGCCAAGACTGGAGTAGGCTGGGCCAAGGGACAAGTCTGGAGCAAGTCTACACAGGAGCACACAGCAAGGTTGAGGTAACAACTACTTTGCCTGGACTAAAGCTGAAACTAGGGGTGTGCACAAGGGGCCCATGTCATATTTCATTTTCATTTTTAAAATTTTCCTTTTAAAAAAATGGTTATTATTATTACAGCTTTGTTTTCGATTTTTCATTAGATTCCAAAGGAAATCACTTTAGGGTTTCTTGGGGCTTAGGAAGTGCCTGCATTTTTACCTCCAAAGCACTTTCTCTCTTCACCAAAGTTGCCAAGAGTGCCACAAAATTTTGTTATTAATACCAGAAAAATCAAATCAAAATGCGCACCCCTAACATATATAAGTAGTGTGGCAATCAGTATGCTTCTTATATAGAGTGGAATGTAATCCTATATCCTCTTTCTTAATACATTTTTTAAAATGGATCTCCTTGCTATTGTGACATATATCTAATGATAAATTAGACTCTCTACTGTTTAGCCAACTAAAAAAATCCATCAATAAGCTAACATTGTTCCAAATAAAAAGGATTATCAATTACATTCCACCAAGACATAAATTTAAAAAAGGATCTTCAGCAAAGGAATTTAAATCCTCAAAATAAACCACATATACAGATTAGCTGGTTTTGGTGTCATAGATGAACCCATGGCTATACTCCTAATCTTCCAATAATATCTGCCATTAACCAAAAAATAGTTCTTACATAACACAATTTCTGCTAAATCAATCAAAAAATGTTTAGGTGGGTTCGGATGACCAACCCTCCTTTCTAAAAACTGAGTAATGACCCGAATAGCATCTTGCTGGCGAATGCTTGTGTATAAGGACATAACATTTAATTTGTGGTTCTGGGTGGTCCAATATGTGGTCCTTGGTGTTTTTTCATCTTCTCCCTGGGGTCTCACGTGTGGGGTTTCACAGGGCTCCATCTTAACTAGGGATGGGCGAACAGATCGCGGTTCAGGTTCGGCCATTCAGTTCGGCTGCATTCAGTTCGTCCGTTCGGTTCATCCGTTCAGTTCAGTTGCGTTCGGTTCGTCCTTTTGGTTCGGCAGTTCGGTCAGTTCGCCGAGTTCGGGTTCGGCTGTTCTGTTCAGTCGTCCGAACAGGCCGTTCGGTTAGGCCGTTCGACTGTTCGGTTCAGCCGTTCGGGAAATGTTGTTATGGGTGTTTTTTTGTTTTTTATATGGTTTTTTATTGGGTTTTATATGGTTTTCTTTTGTTTTTTATTTGTTTTTTTGTTTTTATATGTTTGGGTTTTTTTTAATCTAATATTATAAATATCTATCTACACTAAATCTAACTGCTATTAACTATTCTAAATGCTATGAACTAAATGGATTATCTAATAAGTTCACAGACCTACTCCTACATAAAGTAAAACTAAATCACTAACGCTATCTCTATCACTAAGCTAACTCCTACATCTATCTATCTATCTATCTATCTATCTATCTATCCCATATATATGGGATGGGGGGGAATCACAAACAGAAGAGGAGTCTGTAGTGAAATACATACTTACTCAATGAGTCTGTACAGTGCATAACACAAGGTTTCAGTTTATGGTTTAAGTTTCATTTCAGTACAAAACTGAAATGAAACTTAAAGCAATCTAAAAATCCTACTCAACGCCTGCTGTTCAGGAACAGTGACTAGCTCAGAAGGTGTTGGGAAGGGGGGAGGCAGATAATTAGTTTCGTTTCTTGCAAGCCTCTCCACCCCTGGTGCCTGGAAGTCTGCTCCTCAGTGACTGATACCTCCCTGTCATGTTTGACCTTCCAGTGAACCTTTTTTGGCCACCTGAACTCACCCGAATGTGATCCGAACTGACCAAACTGTTCGGCCATTTCACCATTTGGTGTTCGGTTTGTTCGGTATGTTCGCGTTCGTGTTCGTGTTCAAGTTCGGTCGTCCGAACAGGCCGAGTTCGGGCCGAACTCTGAACTACCGAACCGCGTTCGCCCATCCCTAATCTTAACCCCTCTCTTGTTCAATTTGCATATGCAGCCTTTGGGGGGAGGTTGTCAGGGTATTTGGTGTAAGGTGTCATCAATATGCTGATAACACTTAGCTATAGCTCTCATATTAATCTAACACAGGTCCAGCAATCTCGGTGCTTACCCTGTGTTTGTCGGCTGTGGGGGATTGGATGAGGACAAGCCGCCTAAAGTTGAATCCTGAGAAGATGGAGGTGATGGTTGTGGGGAAAACCGGGGGACCCATTATTGATGGGGACCGTCCTCCCCTGGTATCTCAGGTATGGAGTCTGCGGGTGCTCCTGGATCCACAGTTTCACCTGGATGTCCAGGTGGCAGCTGTGGTGAAGGGGCATTCCACCAGTTACAACTGGTACGTCAGCTTAGGCTGTACATCACTGACTCGTATCTACCCACAATCGTCCATGCTTTTATTATCTCAAGACTGAACTACTGTATGGAACTCTATGTTGGGCTACCCTTGGTGCTGGTTCAGATACTGCAGCTGGTGCAGAATGCAGTGGTCCATCTCCTAAAGGGAATTGGCTGACACGAGCACATTACACCAGTGCTTTGCTCTCTGCACTTGCTGCGGATAGTCTTCTGGGCCGAATTCAAGGTGTTGGTGTTGACCTTTAAAGCCCTACATGGCCTGGACCCTACCTAACTGCAGGACCACCTCACCCTTCAGGTCCTGGATTGGCCCCTGCTATCAACCGGGGGTGCCCTCCTCGAGGTCCCCTGAGTTTTCCAGGTGTTGACCATGAGGAGGGCATTTTCCATGGCTGCATCACAGCTGTGGAACTCCCTCCCATTGGAGCTCCACTTGACTATGAACCTCCCCTCTTTCCATAGACAATGCAAGACCTGGTTGTTCCGCTGGGCCTTAACCAAGGGAGATGGGTTGGGTGGGTTGGGTTAGGGAGGGCTGGGTATGGAGTGTTTTAACTTTGGGATTTTCAGTTGTTTTTACTGTATTTTGGTGTTATTTTAATCTGTATTTTAAAATGGTGTTAGCCACCCTGCTTTTAGCAGGAGGTGGCGGCACTGGCGGCATATAAATTTTATTAATAAATACTTAAATAAATAATTTACCAATTTATATAAGGAATCAGGGAAAGAAAGTAATTTTATCACTAAATCAGCAGAGTCTCTAATATATTATTTTAGTTGTACAACAAAAGGTTTTAGAAAGGAATCTACGTATTGAGAAAAGGGTTCTAAAACCAAATTGCTCCATTAACTATAGGTCTCCTTGGTGGAGGTAAAATGCCTTTTTGTATTTTACTGAATATTGCCAAGAGATCTACAGATCCAAAAAGAATCAAGACTTTTCAAATATAACAAAGAGTTCAGTGATATTCTAAATAAATGCTATTTGAATCTTATGGTTTTAATAATAGATATTACAAAATAAATAAATAAATAAATAAATAAATAAATAAATAAAGAAAGAAAGAAAGAAAGAAAGAAAGAAAGAAAGAAAGAAAGAAAGAAAGAAAGAAAGGAATTGGTTGAATTGGATAAAAATATAGACGAAAATATTAAGAAATATAGCGTGGCCCAGGCTAGCTGTCTAACCACCCACGGGGCAGCCCTGGGCTAAGACCTGGCACCTAAACAGATGTGCCAGTGGGTCCTGGGCCACCATCATGTCCAATTCGACCCTTTATTTTAAGACTTTGCACTAGAAAATCATTTTTCTTGAAATACTCTATATTCTAAATCTCATTGTGTCAACATTTATTTTGAGCAACTAATGGATCATTCATATTCCAGGTCACTTTTGGGTAGGACAAATTTACCAAGACCAAGTAAATTTTTTCTTTCTTTTTTCCCCCCTCCCTCCTATTTTTGTTACTCAAAACAAGTACTGCTTATAATTTTAAGTTCATTTGTCAAATGTCTAGGAGCATTCTTCACTCATTCTCATTGTAGCTTGGCAGAGGATACAATTTCCAGATCCCTAGACAACTTTAACAAATATCTTATCATTAATCTGGTCTGAGTTTTGGGTAAATCCAGATCAGTCAACAGAGAATAAAAGCAAACATGACGGTGGCCTGCTGTGGCCCGAGACCCACTGGCATTTCTCTTTTAGGTGCCACCAGATGTTAACCCGGGACAGGCCTAGTCAAGCAGCTGGTTAGCCTGGGCTGTGCTCTTGGAAAATCTCTGAGTTCACAGCCTGGGGTAAGGACCACCCACTCAGACCAATATGGACTAGCACCTTGGTTCAGCCCCTCCATACCTGCCCATGGGCAGGGGACACCATGGCTGTCTGTCATAGGTGGGGTGGGGCGCTGGGAGTAAGGCACAATGGGGATGTCTTCCCACATGTTTGTTTATCCCACTGCCCTACCCAGGCCATGCAGGTGGTGGGGTGGCTCTCCAGCCACAAACATATTTGTTCAGTGACCCTATCCAACCCAAGCCAAGTTGGCTGTGGTTTCGGGACCCATACCAGGTTGTAAAGCCACCGCAACATCTGCATGTCTGTTTTTATCCAGAGTTGTTAATTTTGATTTTATTAATGCAATCTGAATAATATTTTGCCCTTATGATTCTTATGGTGATTGTGATGCTCTGTAAGACTATTCTGACTGTCTAGACAAAGTTCATTCATCAATTTGTTCTCCTTCTCCTTATTCTTATTATTTATATAGCACAAGCAATGTACCTGGCACTGTAAAATCACTACCCCTAAGGGGCTTATAATCTGAGAGACAAGGGAGGGGGATACAAGGGAGAGGTAAATATAAAGAAAAACAAGAGTACATTCATGAGGTTGAGAAGTTGCAGGGAATTAGGTTCTGAGTGAGGGAGAAAGAAAACAGTATCACTCAGGACAAGCTAGGGAAGGCCTGATGGAAGAGGTGGGCTTTCAGGAAGGATTTGAAAGTTAGGCAGGAGGGACCAGAGCGAACGTATCTAGGGAGGGAGTTTTAGGAATGAGAGGCAGCAAGGGATAAGGGGAAAAGATGTTTAGGAAAGCAAGGGGTTCATGAGCAGGCGAGGGTGAGGGAAGAGGAGGAGAGAAGCTCCCGGGCAGGAGCATAGTGAGATGCAAGAGCAGAGAGATGTGGGTGAGCAAGACCTTGAAGAGCCATGAAGGAGCCAGGAGCTTTTGCTGAATGTGTTCCCATAGAGGGAGTCAGTGAAGGGTGGAGAGGAGGGGGTATACATGGTCAAAGCAACAGGCAAGGTGGATGATTTTGTCTGAAAAGCATTGAATGGAGATGAAAGGGGTCAGATCAGAGCAGGAGAGGCCAGTAAGGAGAAAATTGCAGCAGTCAAGGCAAGAGATGACTAGAGCATGGACTAGGGTTTTTCCAGTGGTAACAGTAAGGCAAGGTCAGATTTTATCAATATCGTACAGAGCAACGCAACAGGATTTAGCAACAGCCTGGATCTTAGACTTAAAGGAGAGGGAGGAGTCGAAGATGAAACTAAAGCTATGAGTCTGAGGAACTGACTGGATGGTGACTCCCTCAGTGGAAATTGAGAGGGAAGTAGGAGGAGAGTGTTTGGGGAGAAAGATGAGGAGTTCAGTGGTGGCATATTAAACTTTATTTTATTTATTTTTATTTACAAAATTTATATCCCACTCTTCCCGCCACAGTCAGCCCAGCACACCTAACATAAAACATATAAAGATAATATAAAACCATTTAAACCACTTTAAAACATAACAATCAAAAAAGGGAAAAGACCCATTCCACCCTCCCCCATCCCCACCCACCCTTATCCCTCTCCCTCACCAAATGCCTGACGGAACAGCCAGCTTTTACACTTCCTACAGAAAGCCGGGAGGTCCAGGACCAGACAAGCCCCCACCGGGAGGGAGTTCCAAATGCGCGGAGCGGCCACCAAGAATGTCCTATTCTGTATGGCCCCCCAGGAAACCCAGAGGACTTCCAACATGGCATCCCCAGATGACCGCAGGGGCCAATCTAGAACCCAGGGAGTGAGGCAATCTCTCAAATAAGCAGGGCCCAGGCCATGTAAGGCTTTATAGGTTAAAACCAACACTTTGAATCGGGCCAGGAAGACTATTGGCAGCCAGTGCAGAGATCAGAGCACTGGTGTAATGTGCTCCCAGTGGCCCAGCCCCATCAAGAGCAAGACTGCCGTATTCTGCACCAGCTAAAGCTTCTGAGTCATCACCATAGGTAGCCCCATGTAGAGCATGTTACAGTAGTCTAACTGAGAGGTAATAAAAGTGTGAGTGATCGTGGCCAAGTCAGGAACTGAAACCAGTGGCCGAAGCCCCTGCACCAGATGTAACTGGGGGAAGGCACTCCTCACCACAGCCTCCAAATAGAGATCCAGGTGGAGCTACACATTGAGGAGCACCCCCAGGTTCTGTACATGGGAAGTCAGCAGAGGGTAGACTCCATCAATCGATGAGGCTGTCAACTCTGCCAACTTACCCACTAACATCACCTCCATCTTATCAGGATTCAGTCACATTCAGTTAGCCCTCTCCAGTCCCCCACAGCTGCCAAACACTGGGTAAACACTGAGACAGCCGGGTCTGGGTCGGCTGAAAATGAGAGATACAGTTGGCAATGAGTCATCCAGGCAGAGATGTCAGCAAGACAGTCAGCAGTAAGAGTCTGGATGGAAGGGAAAAGCATGCAAGTGGAGAGAGAGAGAGAGAGAGAGAGAATTGCATGTCATCAGCATACAGGTGATACTGGAATCCATAGGTTTCAATGAGTTTATCCAGAGAAAGTATGTAAAGGGAGAAGAGAAGGGGGCCCAAATACGGAGTCTTGGGGAACTCCCACAGAGAGCAAAAGCAATGTAGAGGAGGTACCAGCAAAAGAAACCTTGAAGGAGTGGTTAGAGTGATATGAAGAGAACCAGTTGAGAACAGTGTCCCCAAAACAAAGGAAGCATAGTGAATCCAGGAGACGGCCATAATTGAATGTGTCAATGGCGGCAGAAAGATCGAGGAGAACAAGAACAGAGTAGAGACCCTTAGACTTACCTAAGAGAAGGTCACCAGGTATTTTGGCAAGTCTCCGTCAAATGGAAAGGGCGGAAACCTGATTGGAGAGGTTTAAGGGAGGAATTTGAAGAGAGGAAGTCCAGACAGTGCATATAGATAGCTCACTTCAGACGCTTGGAAGCTAGGGATGGTCGAACACGGTTCAGAAGTTCGGAGTTCAGATCAAACTCTACCAGTTCAGTAGACCGAACTGAACTTCCGAACCAAACTCGATTTTTTAACTGAACCAAATTTCCAAACTCGGTTCTGTTTGCCCATCCCTATAAGATAATATTCCATTTAGTTCAATGGGGTTTGAATTGCTGAACTTTGTTCGGATGTTCGGTGTTCAGACTGAACTCAAATAGTTCGGTCGACCGAACCAAACTTGATTTTCGAACCGAACCAAACCAAAACCAATTTCTGAACTCGGTTCTGTTCGCCCATCCCTATTGGAAGCAAAGGGTAGGAACAAAATGGGGTGATAGCTGGAAGAGTCAGGGACATCAACAGTAGTCTTCTTAAGGATAGATGGTAGCATGTTTATGATCCAGTAGAGAGGGAGAGATTGATGATGTGCAGTAGAGAAGGCTCAGCAGTGTGGTCGATAGAGCGGATGGGGACAAGGGGGCAAGTGGAGTGGTTGGATGAAGATAGGAGGGAGGTGACCTCATCAAGAGAAGTTGGAAAAAAGGAGAAGAGCGTCAGGAAGGGGAACATCAGGGAATGAGATGAACTAGGGAGAGGGTTGAGAAGTGATTGCAAAGCAGAGTTTATCAATCTTGTTGGTGAAGAAGTGGAGAAGATCCTGTGCGGGGAGTGAGGAAGGAGAGAGGCTTCAGGAGGGAAGCAAACATGGAGAGGAGATGGAGTGGGTTGTGGGAGTGGGATTCAATTAATGTGGTGTAATAGTGGGTTTTGGTAAGAAAAAGGGCATCACTAAAAGCAGAGAGCACAAGCTTGAAGTGGAGAAAGTTGACAAATTCATGGGACTTCTGCCAGAGGCTCTCAGCAGCTTGAGAACAGGATCTGAGGTTGCGGATGGTATGGGGTGAGCCAGGGACGTGGGTTTATGCGACAGATAGGATGACAGGAGAGGGGAACATGGAAGTCAAGGTTGAAATGAAGGGATTAGGAATGTTCGAATGAAGTTCAGAAGTTCGGACCGAACTCAAATAGTTCGGTCGACCGAACCGAACTTTCAAAACGAACTTGAATTTGACCGAACTGTTCAGAAGGCAACCCCCCCGCAAAAAAACCACCCGATTTTGAATGTACGAACTCGGTTTGGAAGTTCAGAATTCAACCGAACTCAAACAGTTCGGTTGACCGAACTGAACTTTTGAAACGAACTCGATTTTCTAACCAAACCAAATTTCTGAACTCGATTCTGTTCGCACATTCCTTGAAGGGATGAGTTGAAGATGGAGACAGCAGAGTCTAGGCACATGATAGAGGTGACAGATGAGAGATGGGGGAGAGGAAGGATGCAAAGTCAAGAGGGTCAATGGATTGAAGATCATAGAAAGAGCGAGAGGTGGAGGGGGTGAGTGGGACAGATGGAACAAAGCAAGGTGATGGTCAGAGACAGGAAGTGTGTCAAAGGAGAAATCTGAGAGAGCGCAGTTTTTAGATAAGATTAGGGCTGCACTCTCACCTGTAGCGGTGGCGGCGGCAGCAGCAGTGGGAGGGGCGAGGGTGGCTGTGGTGCCATGGCTAGCTGTCTAAGACCTAGTGGCAGCAGCAGCAGTGGCAGCAGGGAAGGCTTGGGGCTTGGTGGCCGACCTGGCACCCCTTCTTTGCCAGGCATTGCAGGCTGCCAGGCATCAGTGGAACAGCTGCAGACATAGGATTGCCTGGTAGCAGAACCCACAGCAGAGGCAGCAGAAGCAGACACTGGATTGCCAGAGCACAGAACCCCTGGCACATCAGAGGCAGCAGGAGCGGACATTGGATAGCCGGGGCACAGAACCAATGGCACAGCAGAAGCAGCAGAAGCAGACATTGGATTGCTGGGGCACAGAACCCATGGCACAGTAGAGCCAGCAGAAGTGGACATTGGATTATTTATTTATTTATTTATTTATTAGCTACATTTATTAGCCGCCCCCTCATGCACATTGGATCTCAGGGCGACTTGCAGCACAAAAATAACAACAATTTAAAACAATCAACACAAAAGTTAAATTAAACATCTAAAAATCAACTAAAAAATCACCCCTCCCACACTATTAACCCTGCCCCCCTCCCCTCCTCCGAAGGCCTAGGAGAACAGGCAGGTCTTACAGGCCCAGCGGAAGGCCAACAGACTTGGGGCCATACAGGCTTCCTCCGGGAGGGAGTTCCATAGCCACGGACTGACCACTGAGAACATCCTCTCCATTGTGCCCCTGCTTTATGCCAGAGACCTCCACGGACCGGAGGTACCGGATTTTTTTACATTGCAGCCATTTAAAAATGGCTGCAATGTAAAAAAACTTAAAGCCCCAGCAAAAAAGTTTTTTTAAAAAAAAACCTCCCCGAAGTTCCCCGGAAGGCCTACAGCGTCCTGACGCCGGCAGCCACAGCCGACGCTGAGGCCACCGGACCACCCGCCGCCGCCGGAGCTCCCAAAGGTAAGCGCACTGAACGTTAGTAGGGGTGATCCCTGGGGGGTGGGGGTGTTAAACACCCCCACCCCCCCAGGGATCGGGTCATACTTACGGGTCATACTCGCCTCGCCTCGCCTCGCCTCGCCTCGCCTTGCCTCGCCTCTGCTCTGGGTCTTACTCTAGTCTTTTTTAAAACAAAAATCCAGGCTGGGCAGGGTGGGTGGGGGGTGTCCCCCCTTCCACCCGCGCAGCCTGGGAGGGGGAGGGAATTAATTTATTTCATTGGTTTCAATGGGGACACAGCGCCCCATTGAAA